>VWYK01058165.1:0-11293 GCA_013399775.1 Semnornis frantzii | reverse complement strand
GGGAACTGCTTGAGACAATCCAGAGCCATGAAAACTATTAGGGGAGTGGAACAACTTCCCTACAGGGAGGGACTGAGGGAGCTGAGGCTTTTTAGCTTGGAGAAGTGAAGACTGAGAGGTGACCCCATGAATGTTGATAAATATGTAAAGGGTGAGTGCCAAGAGGATGGGGTTATGCTCCTCTTGGTGATGCCCAACGACAGGACAAGGGACAATGTGTGGAAGCTGAGGCATAGGAAGTTCCCTTCTAGCCCCTAATCTTCTGTGATTCTGTGATTAATGAGAACCTGAAAAAAACCCAGGGCCTAAGCTGACAAAGATTGCTTTAAAATGCCTATTTTTTCGTTTTGTTTTAATCCTTTAAGACAAAAACCCCTGATGTTTTCTCTACTTTCATAACTGATTTTAGAAAAGATAGTTGTCTCAGCATAAGTATATGCAGACAAACAAGAAGATAGAGTTTGGCATAAATTCACCCACACCCGGTTGGGTTTTCATTCACAGCTGCTCAGCATGGTTATATTAATGCAGGAAAATAAGCAAATGCTGCTGTAGCCAGACTTAATAACAGGGCTGTAAGTATTTATCACTATTCTACTTAATCACACTTTTCCAATAATGCAAAGGCAGAGCTAACTACCAACCTTGTATTCCCTTGTGGTGGTTTGGGAGTTACCTGCCACCTGAATTCACCCAGGCTAGATCCAGCCAGCTGGAAGTTAAGGATTGAAGCTTTATATTCACAGCTTAGCACAACATACAAGCAGATATTTACAATATATTACAAATATTTGCAGCTGGATACAGAAATATACAAGTTAAAGGTCATACAGAAACACAATCCCCCTCCCAGAAATCAGAGGCCCCAGGAGGGGCTCCCAACCTCCCTTCCACCTTCTTTCCACCCCTCTGCCTTACCCAAGGGTCTGCCTTATATGCAAGGTAAGCTGGAAGGATGGGCAAGGGGGGTTAGCAGCAGAAAGATTAGTTGGCTTGCACAGATCCAAGCAGAATGGCAAAGGCCCAGGGAAAAAGCACAGACACTGACAGACTCTGTCTTATCTATATTTGTGTTCCTGTTCTTATACATCTCAGCAAGCCTATGAGTGATGCAGATCTCACCAGTGTTTGCTTTTCACAGCCTAGAATCTATTTTTCTCATTAAAATATTCCCATTAGCCTCAAACCAGCACATCCCTGATCCACATTTTAATGAAAAAAAAATGTATTTACAGTGCTCTTGCTGCCCACCTATGAATTACTTTAGCTTCTTTAAGCAGGTGCAAACTGGAGCTTTCCTGGCTAAAGTGCAGAGTGGTGAAGAGAATTTCTTTCCCCTAGACACGTTTTGATCAAAGGAAGCCCATGAGGTATAATGCTGAGTGGCACAGAAGAGGCATATTTTTCTGTCATGGGAATGCATCTTGAAG
Organism: Semnornis frantzii; assembly: GCA_013399775.1. Classification (NCBI taxonomy): domain Eukaryota; kingdom Metazoa; phylum Chordata; class Aves; order Piciformes; family Ramphastidae; genus Semnornis; species Semnornis frantzii. Next base: position 9,863 of record VWYK01058165.1, on the reverse strand, counting down.
TGGATTTGCAATAAATGGACACAGAAGAGAGGAGTCAGAAAAAAGGTAAAGTACTCAGCAGGAGTTAATTTCTAGGGAGAGCACTGCCAATGCAAGGAACAGCAGGGAAGAGCAAGTGAGAACTTAGAAAGGCCTGGATCAAGCACAGTGAACTGTCAAGGTAAAGGACAAGATAAGGATGGAAACCTAATTGAATGCTTTGATGCTACATTGAATGTTAGGTATATAAAGGGAAGTTGCTTCATGGACAGAAAATAACCCACAAAGTCAAACGGAGAAGTCAGTGATGGAAAAAGAAAGAAATACTTGATGTAACTCAAATGTCTGAGGGATAACAAGGGAAGTGAGAAGGAAGGTTATGGGTCACAAAAATGTAGGTTCATTCATGTTACTCTGGGCATATCCTTTTCTTTCTCCTCCTTAAAAATTTTAATTATGGAGGCCAAAACAAGTAAATACTTCAATGTTTCAGGTCTCCACTTGGCTTGGCCAAAGATCCACAAGGTTGCTGCTCCTGCAGACAGCCCAGGTTGATGGCATTGTGAGGGAAGTTGATGCTGCCCCCCTTCTACTAAAACCTTGCCACATAAACCCAAAAGTGACTTGCATGACTCCTGTGCACCCTGCATGATGGATACAGTACTTCCAGAAAGCCACAGCTGCAGGCAGCACACCAGCATGCAGCAGCTGCACAGCACATATGGCCTAAGAGTAATTAGGCAGAAACTGGGACTGCTTTGATCACAAGCTAAGCACAAGAAAAGGATGAGGCAGGTATTACTTCATCCATATTTGTAGGACTCTGACATTATAATAGTTGGGATAAAACCTGAAGAGCATCACACAGTGCAAGTGTCTTGCTGTCTGCCTTGAGTGCTGGGACACAGCGATTAGGATTTTTTAGGCAACTGCAAATTTTGTCTCCTTATCTTGGCTTGCAGTGGCAGGTGGTTGAGAGTAAGAGAAATCATGATGGCAAAATACAGAAAGGGAAAAAAATACAGCATATCACTTTTAAGGGGGGATTGTTAGTCATAAGGTAAGACAAATATTGTCTGCCAACTCGATGCTTTTCTATGCTTTTGTATACACAGATATATAGGTAATCTTTCAAATGCTTAGTTGTAATTCAACAGTTTATTAGGAAGCTTCTCCCTTGGTACTTTGCATGTTTTATTCCCAAGACAAGACAAAAGATGTAGAAACAAAACTGTCCTCAGTACAAATCAGATCAGCCCCTTCAGCTTCTTTGTTATGGTAATTGGTAATTACAGGGCGGGGAAAATCTTAATTTAAAATGACAATTGCTCCAAGTATCTTCCCTACACATGATCTGTCAGCAACCCACCTATGAATGACACCTGTACAGGAGGTTGGAACAGGTCACATAAACTCTCTGAGCAGTCACCAGCCATGGGTCTCTGCCCCCCTTTCCCCACTACCTGGGGAACAACTGAGATGGTTGAAATGGGATCCAATAGGAAGCAGTTCTTTGGCATCCTCTGTTTTCCCCTCTAGTTAGCCCAGTGGCCTGAAAAACATGAAATGGTCTTAGAGAACCCACTGGGAAAACTATGGGCCAAAATCAGAAGCCTAAAGAGGGTTAACCCCTCTCAAGGGAGACAGATCAGACAGATGCTTGCCCTGGTGACTGTGGCTACAGTCAGCTGGTGTAGCATTGCTGCACAAAACCCACCATGAGCAGGACCTTCAGAACAAAAGCCTGCCCAGCTTCATGCTCACCTGCTGAACTTCAGCAAGGCAACCCCTGAGTAACAATAGATGGTCCTCCAAAGCCAGTTTCTGTAGATGTTCCTAAAAGGCACTTGATCTCTAGCTGGACACCTAACATGTTTCTAGCTGCCATTCAAATCATAGAATTACAGAATGCTTTGGGTTGTAAGGGACCTTTAAATGTCATCTAATCCAAAACCTCTACAGTTAGTAAGGACTTCAGGCACTTGTACTAGCCAGCAAACTCAGAGTTGGATTTTGTACACAGCTTTTTTCATTCTAACTTGAACCTTTTGCTGGAACCTTTTTGTTGTGGGTTTCCCGTCATGAGTATTGGCACTCCCATAGCCTGAAGGAGAGTGTTCCTGGCACTCTGGGGCCAGCTTTGCTCCCAGCAATGTGGGGGAACTGCTCTGACCAGAACCAGTTCCCAGGGGCTTCAGTGGCAATGGGGAGGGCAAAGGAAAATGTATGCAGAGAAGGCCTTTCCGAGTTAATTTGAGGGCTGCTATTCAAAACTTAGTTTTGTTTGTTACTTTCCCAAAGCAAACAGGTGATATTCATGATAGAGAGGTCAAATATGGTTAGATTAGATGTAAATCTAATATCAGGGCAGAGCCAAATACTTTTGGAGTGGTCCTGGAGAAGGGGAAAATATTCGTACTTCAAAAATGTGTTTGCTAACGCTGCCAAAAGAAGTAATAACTTGATTCAAGGATTGCCTTGTCTCTTTGTTTCTGAGTGCTTTTAGGAGCTTCCTTTCTAAGCATAGAATCATAGAATGGTAAGGCTGGAAGGGACCTCAAGGATCATCTAGTTCCAAGCCCCTGCCATAGGCAGGGACACCTCCCACTAGAACAGGTCACTGAAGGCCTCCTCCAANAGAGCTGCTGCAGCCCTCTGATCATCTTCATGGCCCTCCTCTGGACCCTCTCCAACAGTTCCATGTCCTTCCTGTGCTGGGGCTCCAGAACTGTACACAGGACTCCAGATGGGGTCTGAGGAGAGCAGAGTGAAGGGGTAGAATCCCCTCCCTTGCCCTGCTGCCCACACTGCTCTTGCTGCAGCCCAGGACTTGGTTGGCTGTCTGGGCTGCACTCACACTGCATAGATGTGCCCATTTGTAATTGCTGTGCTCTTGGGTTTTTTTGGTTTGGGTTTGGTTTGGGTTGGGGTTTTTTGTTTGTTTTTTTTTTTAACTATTCTATAAAAAAAATAAAAGAAACAAAAAGAACTGCAGTGATGTGAAGAAATTTTCAGCTGAATGTGAGTGCTTGACAGTGTGTATAGGTGTGTAGCCTCTCGGAAAACATAAAATAGGCATTCACATACACACTATGATACTTCACAAACAAATCTGCCAATAGATATTAAATGAATAATGTTGGTGACTACTGAACCTCCAACAAATATATTTCATTCTTAACCAGGGATTGTGTGAACTCAAATGCAGTCACAGATTCTACAGTACCATTTTACAGGATGCTGTATTTGTCCATAAAATGCTTAAAGTTAAAGGCGTGCATTCAGTGCAAAACATCTAGCAATCATGCCACACCAACAGGAGGTATTGCCCAGAATGGAGCAAATTCAAGGTCAAATTTGACTTCTGTTAAGAGTAGTGCCTAGAGATACTGAGAGAAGCCAGCAAGATCTGACATTGTCTGGGCCTTCTGGTGTGCAGCAAACACTCCTTTGTCATTCCTCGGTTCTAATGGAGCTAAACTGGAATTGCATTCATGTTATCACCAGTGCTTTTCAATCTGGTTTTGCTTTATGGGATTTTTTACAGAGTTTAGTGTTCTTGCTAGTGCTTTCCTTTATCATAAAACCAGTCACAGAACTGCACTTTCTCACATTAAAACTGGAGCTGTTATTACATCCTACCCACTCATCATGTTTTTGCTGTAGCAGTCCAGGCTGAGAACCCATAATCACACCATTAGTGAACAGCATGGGGACATGCGTGCAGGATGGACTGAGGCTGTAGCTGTTCTCATCTTAGGCACAGAATCATTTATGCTGGAAAAGAGCTTTAAGACTGTCAAATCCAGCCATTAACCCAGAGTCCACCGTTAAACCATGCCCCGGAGCACCATATCTACAGATGCCTGTGGGGATGGTGACTCCACCGCTTCCTTTGGCAGCCTGTTCCAGGGCTTGACAACCATCTGGGGGAAGAAATTTTTCCTAATGTCCAATCTAAGCATCCTCTGTGCAATTTGAGTACTTTTCCTCTTGCCTTATCACTTGTTACTTGGCAAAAAGAGTCCATTTCCCATCACAATGCAGTCTACTTTCAGTTAGTTGTAGAACATGGTAAGGTCTCTCCTGAGCCTTCTTTTCCCCAGGTCAAACAACTCCAAATTCCTTAACATTCCTGCTGACAGACAGTAGATTCCTACTTACAGACAGTAGATTTGGATTGGATATAAAGAGGAAAGTTTTCACTATGAAGGTGGTGTGACACTGTAACAGGTTGCCCAGAGAAGTTGTGGAGGTCCTCCCTGGTAGTGTTGAAGGGCAGGTTTGATGAGGTTTGAGCAACATGGTCTAGTGGAAGTTACCTTTGTCCATGGCAAGGTGATATGGAACTAGATGATCTTTAAGGTCTCTTTCAGCCCAAACCATTCTATGAATCCATTATTCCATGAATAAGAATAGGTTTCAGCAAGACAGTGAGAAGAGCTCAAGTTCTACTCACACTCAGGTTCTACTCACACTCTTCCCACAACCTAATAACCTATGGAACTTGACAGCACTGTCGCTGGGACTAAAAAGCAAATTTGTTCATATGAGGTGAATAGAGGGAGGCTTTATATGGAGCTGTCACAACACATAAAACATGGCAAAAAGACCAGTGACAGCATTCCTGCCACGTGTCTTGCCAAATCAGGATCTCTCCTGAAGTGATGCTTAGGCACACCAGAAAACAATTCAGCAAAGGTGTTTGCTATGCAGAGTTTGCTGCGTATTTCATATTCAATTGAGTAAAAATGTTATTTCCCACAACATGTAATAATGCACTACTGCATAAAAATGCATTTTATTTTTTAATTTGCATTCCTTTACAAAAATATATGCAAAGGTAATTGTATGCAGGTAGTTACACAAACTAAAACTTTAGAGAACTGTTGATGCTATGTTGGATTTTACCTTTCAGTCTTTCATTCTAGATTCTTGCATCTGTTGGGGTTTCTTGGAGTTTGCTTTGAGTTAGTTACATAATATGGGGATTTGATGCCTTTTGGGGTGTTGTTTGCTCTTTCACCTGATATCTAGCAGATGTTCCAGGGAAACAGAGCTCCCGAGGACCTGTCAGTACTGTGCTGACCTCTCTGTGACCCAAGGATGCCAGCTGAATCCCAAGTTACAGCCCCTTCACTGAGAGAAATGATGGAGGGAGAGAGACATGAGACACTGACATACAAGTTCAGGTTTCTAGTTGTCACATTGCTGCTTTTGCAGCTTGGCAGTTGCTTCCTAAATGATGCTGCAGGATAGTTTTGCTTTTCTTCTCTGTGCTGGTTTGAGGCTAATTGGAATATTTTAATGAGAAAAAATACATTGTAGTCTGTGAAAAGCAAACAGTGGTGATGTCTGCTTCACTCAGAGGCTTGCTGAGATGTATGAAAACAAGGAGACAAACACAGATAAGACAGAGTCTCTGTCTGTCAGAGTCTGTGTTTCTCTTCTTCTTGGATCTGTGTAACCCAACTCATCACTCTGCTTCTAACCTCCCTTGACCACCCTCCAAACTCACTTTGCACATAAGGCAAACCATGGGGTAAGGTAGAGGGGTGGAAAGAAGGTGGAAGGGTGGTTGGGAGCCCCTCCTGGGGACTCTGATTTCTGGGAGAGGGATTGTGTTTCTGTATTACTTTTAAGTTGCATATTTCTGTATCTAGCTGTAAACATTTGTAATTTATTGTAAATATCTGCTTGTATTCTGTGCCAAGCTGTGGATATAAAGCTTCATTCCTTAGCTTCCAGCCATCTGAGTCTAGTCTGGTGAATTCACTGTGTGGGGAAGCAGGTAACTCCCAAAACATCACATTCTCTCATCACACTGCTGTTAGAGGTGCCTGCTGGGAGCTGCACCCCTTGTGTTTCCTGACTACGCATGCCTCTGTGTGTGGTAGTATTTAGTGAGGCTCCCCATGGGAAAGGCTTCACATGTTCCTCTCTCTTCCCAGCCTGGTTTCTCTTTGAGCTATAGACACTGAGATCCAAGTGCTGGGGGATGGGCTTATGCACACTGCATCTCTGCAATCCCTGCAGAGCAGGATTTAGGAGGCTTAACAGAAGCAAAGAGCCTGATCTCTCAGGTCACTGGCTGGTGCATCCTGCCTAGGCTGGAAACGATGCTCCACTTTCTTTGGGACCACCACTTAGGATGACACCCAAATCCTAACCCAACTCTTCAGCTTGGTCTTTTTTACTTCTTTTCTCCTTACCTGTTGCTGCTTAGGATGAAATGGCATTGTATTCATTTAATTAGAGAAAGCATACACTGAAAATACTTGTGCACCACAAAACAGGCACATTTGGGTTACTTAGAGCAGGTAGTTAACACTGGGTCATGAAGAAAAGAAAAGAACTGGAGGTTAATGAATCACAAGACTTGTCAGGCTGGTTTTGAACAATGCTTCCTCTTGTCCCAGGTCCTCTGTCCATTGATGAGGCCTCTCAGTGATGCTGGTGTTCCTTTCCAAGCAGGAAAACCCATCTAAGTCTCCTCAGATGACAATCATTCTGTGCCCTAAATTTAACATGCGATTTTATATTCCTCCTACAATCACATTTCACTTTGGTGTAGTCTTGAGCCATCTTACACATTTTTTTGAACCAGGAGAAAAAAAGGTGAATTATTATAAGCAAAATCTGTTATTAACTGAGAACTGGCATGTGTCAGGTGTATTGATGGGAACTTGCATAAAATGGAATATTACTTCATTTCTACCTTAACTGGAGATATTTTCAGCCTAAGTGATGCACAACTGCTCAGTGATTTACCTTCTCTTTATGAATAATTATATTACATGTATTCTCATTATATATTTCCATTGTTATATAGGATAAGTTTCTCTCAGAATAACCTGTAAAAGGGTCAAGTAGATCTCACTTTACTGAATCATTTTAAAACCAGCACATTTTGCCTTCTGAAAGTCAATGATAAGCTTATAAACACAACAAGAAACATTCTGAATGAGAGGAACATTCCCTCCACTTATGAAGTAATCCCCTGGGCACCCACTTACTAAAGATTTGCCAGGAGTAACATGGAGGTGCAGCACTCACTGTATGGTTCCTTTCTCATCAGACAAGACAGGAAGAATGAAGCCTTGTCTGCATTTGAAAGCTGTATCCTGCTTCTGCCACTCCTTTAGGCATTCTTACAGAAGCCCTTGAGTTCTCCATCTTTCAGCTTCTTCAGGCTAATGCCTCAGCAACAGCTTTGCTGTGGTTAACACAACTCTGGAGATTTTTGCATGAAGCAGAGGATAAGCCTCATTCTTACCTGTGTGCTCATAAAACAACCAATTTCAAACTGTGATGAAAACATAAGCAATTATAAAACGCTTCAGCAAATACGGAACTCTTCAAGAGCTGTGTTTGATACTAAACACCACACAGAACATTTCCCAGGCAGCAGGCCAAGCTGAGATTACCTGGATCTTTTTAAGGGGAGTCTGTGATGTAAATTTAAACCAAACAGTAAAAAAGCACTTTGAGGAACCTTTACATTATTGCCACAGTCTGCATCTTACCTAATAAAATAATAGACAGGAAGGCTGCCAGAATCCAAGCAAGGAGTATGCAAATACCCTGTCCTGCAGCTTGCTGATAGCTGCTGGGGAGCATCACTGCCAAGCTTTTCTAGGAAATTATTGCATACTTTAATGATTTTAAAGTTCCATGATAGCTCTAACATCAAGTTGTTGTTTAAATTAATTTATTCAACTAATTGATCAACATATCTGTCTGGAAGATAATTCTCTGTGTGTGTGTGTCTGCTATAGTGATGGCTAACAAAAAGATGTAGTAGGGCTTGTCCCAGGGCACCAGGGTGTGATGGTTTGGGAGTTACCTTCACCCCTCCACTCTATGAAAATCACCCAGACTAGACTCAGCTGGCTGGAAGTTAAGGACTGAAGCTCTATTTACAGCTTAGCACAATATACAAGCAGATATTTACACAATATACAGGAATATTTACAGAAATATACAAGGTAAAGGCAATACAGAAACACAACTCCCCTCCCAGAAATCAGAGTCCCCAGGAGCACAACAGCCACAGCAGGATGAGGGAGTAAACTCTTTGCTGCAACCTTATCCAGCCAGGAGCAGTACATTTTCTTCAGCACAGAAAATGCATATAATTCTTTAAGAAAACCCCAAGACAGTTTGTCTGACCAGCTGCCTTTGAGGAGCACATGATATGCCAAATGGCAGGGTAGGGATGAGTTAGCAGGCTGGGAGTATGGGGGGCTGTAATGGTAACATAAATCATTCACACAAAACCCTGACAAATTCCCTGGGGGGAATTTGCCTGACTGATGCCACCAAGTCCTGAAACTCACAGTGATGCATTTATCCTACCAGAAATACTAAAATTATTCTCTTCCATTATTTTGGTTGAGGAATAATACTCAACAAGATACCTGGAAATTGCCTGAAATTTAATCTTTGTAGAGGCACAGACCAGGGCCACCTTGCCCCATCCTCCATTTTTTCTTACTGTATGTCCTACTAAATTAATTAAAAAATGGAAGAGCCCTCCAGATGCTAAAACTATAGAGTCTAAATTAGCAGTGTGTTAAAGAGGTGTCCAGCCATCTGTGCCCAGGCTCCACAAAAGTCAGTACAATTTTAGCACACAATTTTATCAAATGTTATCTTTTCAGAGAAGAAAACACTTTAAAAGGCCATTTCAGTTCAATATGCATAGGGGGATTTTGGGGAGGAGTTCCCTAAAAGTTCTTTGCAGGAAACACTTCCAAATGCAGCATACATATAAAATACCAACCTCGAGTTCTTAGACATCTCCTTTCAAATGTAAATCCCTTTGAGCTGGGAGACCATATTTGTGTGGGAAGTGACTGCAGGGCTGCTGGTCGGATTCTCTCTTGGGAGGGATGGAGATGCCCAGTCCAGCACCTGAGCTCGTGGATACCTACAGCTTTTTGTCAGCTGCACGACAGCCATGAAGCAGAGCCAGCCTGGTCACTGTCCTCTAACTGATGGCACCCTGAAAGACCTCCTGATACTATTATTTTTCTCACTTCTCTCAAGCATTGCAACATATCTCTCTTGCCCTGTATAGTACTCCACACCCTCCAGGTGATCACAGCACTTTGTAGACAGCCTGAGGCAACAGCTCAGCTCCCAGAGCCTGCCTGGTGGGATGTGCATCATACTGGTACTCTGCAACAGGAGGGTGAGGACTGCTCCATCACACAGGTTTATCTCAGAGTACACATCACTGACTGTGGCACTGCTGGGCTGCAGGGAACAAGCAGCACAGTAAGAAAGTTGGACCATTGGCTCCAACTTCCGTGGACTGATGGAAACATCTTCCTCCCCAAGTATGGCAATGCCAACTTCTCCTACACTGCACCATGGGCTGATGGAAACATCTTCCTCCCCAGGTATGGCAATGCCAACTTCTCCTACACTGCACCATGGGCTGATGGAAACATCTTCCTCCCCAAGTATGGCAATGCCAACTTGTCCTACACTGCACCATGGGCTGATGGAAACATCTTCCTTCCCAAGTATGGCGATGCCAACTTCTCCTGCCCCACACCATGGGCTGATGGAAACATCTTTCCCCCCAAGTATGGTGATGCCAACTGCTACCCCACACCATGCACTGCTGTACTGCCACCTGAGGTGGTTTTGGGGCCCAGGTTCCCTTAAGGAGACCACAGAGACACAGTCCCCCAGAATGAGATAGGAGAGTGCCAGGGGATGGCCCTGGCCAGGCCAGCTGTTGTGTCATTGTTGCTCTGTTCCATTTTACACAGCAGTGCCTCACTGATCTGCTCCCTGCTCCTCTCTTCCCTCCTCTCTCCCAGAAGAGTGCAGGTCCTGCTTCTCTGGTGCTCTGTGTGTGGGAGATGGCT
>VWYK01058160.1:7049-23932 GCA_013399775.1 Semnornis frantzii | reverse complement strand
CACACATTTATATTTTCTTTGTTTGATACCAGCTAGTGTAAATGCATGAAGTGATTAGTTTTTACAGTCTCCTTAGAGTTATTACTCTTGATCTGATGGGAGAATGCATTTCTAATTTAAAAAAATAATATATATATTTGAAATNTTGCTAGATTCGAATCTTGCTTATGATAGGACAGATTGTGCTGAACTATGGTTCTGTGACTGTCTAAAGTAGTCAACAAAGAAAAGAATTTGTTTCTCATCAGTGTATTAATAAGAATTATAATAATTAATAACCCACACATTTATATTTTCTTTGTTATAACAGCTAAAATAAAAATGGTCTCAAGAGTCAGGGTGTATTTAGTTTAGGTGTGCAGCTCCAATTAGGATGGTTTTGAACATCTTACATGAATTCTTCATATGAAAACCTGCTTGTCAGCATCACTCAAGTTTACTCTTCTGTTCCCAAGTTTCTGTGTGTGTTACATATAACATTGTGGTCAACCAGACTTACAAACAGTTCTTGAGCACCACCTGGATAAAAACCATGCCATGAGCATGAAACTGGCACACCTACCTTTGTTTTCTATTGCATGGGCATTTGTAGAATAGGGCAGTCCAACTCTCACCAACTAGAGTAGTTGTTGAGGGTCTCTTCTACCTTAGCAGACTTAATGATTAGCCAAAATTTGAGTATTTCATGCATTCATACTTAAAATCAAAAGATACAAGTAAGCAAAGAGGAGCAGTGCTGCTTCTGGAGAGGGCAGTCTTTGAGAACAGCAAAATTAGCTCTGCAGAAGAGAAGGGAGGGCACTACTTGGTGATAAAGCAGAGTTCTGCCTTAATTTGAAAGGAGCTGCCTAATGAGCCATGAATGGTTCCCTTAGACAAATTTATTACTTACACTTAATGTGGATATCATTATTAATTAGGCAAGCAGGAGTCATAGCATCCTGTCAGCAGAGATTCTGGATTACCCTGAAGCTGGGTGTAAGCCAAGGACTTTCCTCACAGCCCATCCTTCAGCAGGACTAGTTTCCTTCCAGTAGGGAATTTGCATGCTGCCACGAATTTTGTGGCTGTTCCTCTTCAGAGAACCTGTATTAATTCACACTGAGAACATCAGGGGCAAGTGCTACAGCTGATCAGTAGCAGTGTGAAAGAAGAGAGTCGACGTGAAATAGAGCTGTGTCCAGCATTGACTAGTAAGTGACTGTAAAAAGACAGGGTGATAGCAGACCTTTAAATGAATAGAAAGACATTTTGTATTTTAGCTGAAGTAATTGCTTGGTTAAAGTTCACTGATTAAGATCAAGAGATGCTTTTGAGACGCCTGACAAATTTATCTTTAATTTGCAGAGACTTTTGGACAATACACAGTTTGATTCCTAAGGGGGAAACAAAAATCATCTTTTAAGTTCCTACCTTTACAAGGACATTTGGATAACTGCATTTTAGCTTTGCCTGTGTTTTGTTTCCTGCAGCTACCCATTGCATGTGGTTAGATTTCTAAATCTGGAATACAGATGACACTTTTTTACATGCCTGAGACCAAATGAAAAGCTAAAGGAAGACCTTGCAGGAAAAGGAGTAGAAGCAGTGCTAAAGGAAGCCTTGCACCAGGTTATTTTTACAAGTAGAATGAAATACCACTAAGAAGCAAAAGGGATACCTCAGATGTATGTCAGCATTTTAAACTGAAGTAAAACATTTAAATATATTTGACTTGAACTTTTCTTAGCATGAACTTAACCATAGCCAAGGATATCAAAATCATAAGTGCATGCATTAGAACTAGTCAGAAAATGAGCTTATTATTCACTGGGGAAATTACTGGGGAAATGCTGAATTTCCTTTTATTCAAAATAAGAATTTCACCTATAGGTTCTAATAATAAATGAGTACATTTAGTACATCTAGTAATAAATGACTTGAAATACTTTTAATATGTAAACCAGTCAGGTAGTATTAATTAGAGCTGTTCTAAATCTAAGAATATTCTCATTTCCATATAGAAATAACAAAACCATGATTAATATTGTAGATCTCATTTAACTCTTCTTTCTCTTTTCATCCTCGAGCTTTGATGGAATGCTTAGTAAATTGTAGTACAACTATTAGCAGCAATGTTGTTAATGAAATACACAAGCTTTTATGTAATCCCTTCAAAGAATTTGCCCAGAGTTTTGCATTTTTCAGGCGCATTTGAAGAGAGTTCAATCTTAGCAAACATTTCAGTGTTTCATTTTTCACTGTCTGCATGAGAGCACATCCCTTTTTTTCATAGCCAGCATATTCTTCTCAACAGGAAAAACCCAGTAAGAAGGGCAGAGTCTAAAAATGTAATTGAAAAACTTCAAACCTTAGCTGTGCCCAGCTAAACAGAGATGTACCTTCTGCAGCTTAGCACTGCACTGCAGTTCCTCCTGTTAAGAACAGGGGCAGGAGCTTTAATGACAGTGACTCCTGACATCCCACTTGCTGCCATAGCCTTGTTTCAAATAAGGTTTAAGAGTCTGCATTAGGAATAATGAAACCATGTCCTGATGTGCCATGATTACACCTGTTTTGAATGCCTCCAGGGATGGTGACCTCCCTGGGCAGCCTGTTCCAACCCCTGACCATTGTTGCAGTAAAGAAATTTTTCCTAATCCCAAACCTAAACCTCCCCTGGTGCAATTTGAGGCCATTTTAAAATCTGAACATCTCAGTTTGATCACAGTGATTGTAAAGAGAAGGTGGATTGCCTCCATAGCTGATCCTTCTGCAAACTGTAAAGCAGTTTTGACCCAAGAGCATTCCTGGATGCATGCTGTACTGGCTTTCTCAAGCAGCTGCCATATGAGTCTTGAATGAAACAAAGAGAAAAATTGAGCTTGCTCTACCATTACCTGCTTATTTGCCTGGGAGTAATAGTTTCATACAGATTCCTGGTTTATGGATTTCTAGTTCTTGGTCAGCTTCAGGTTCCTGGTTCTCTGCCTGAGAGAGATGGCTTGGACAATGTAAGGCACTCTTGCAGCTTGTATCAGCTGGTTATGGTCCCCTTGGTCTCTTCAAGTCAAAAGTAACCAGAAGGCAGTACTGTCATGTCTCCTTCAGTGATCTAACTGTGCCCTTTGCTATGGAGTAGCATTGTACAAATGATGCCCAAGCTACCAAATTTCCAGATAAAGTTGCAAGGAGAGCTGGTGATCTTGTGGCTTGTGATGGCTGCTCTGCTGTAGCAGGGACAACATTAATTAACACTTTCTGCATGTGTATTTTTCATTAGGACACATCACGTGCCAGAATTTTAGCATAAAGCATCCTGTGTTTGAAAAAATAAATACTGGAAAACATTTCAGTGCTGGATTTCCTGATTAACTTGGTTATTCCTTGATGTAGTGCCAATTTCAAATGCTAGCAGTCAGTAAATATCATACATTTATAACTAGTATGTGGTGGTGTATTGAAAGTAAAGCCAACAGTAGCCTCCTCCTTCAGGTCCAAAGCCAGCAACTCAACCACTGGCAGCCACTGTAGTCTCTACTGGCAGTATGCAGCTATAGGCAAATTGGATGTTGCATTTTGTAAGCCACGGGAAATGAGAATTTGCTATATCAAGCCTCTCTAGGGGAAACAGGACAGATGGACTTTTCCTACTGCTTAAATAAATCTCTTAGTTCCTTTGGCTAGCCTTCCAGAGTAGGGTTGGGTGAGTTGAATAGGTCAGAGAAGCTGATATTTGTCTTCCTCTCATGAATAGAGAGTGGATGGCTTTGACAGAATTTATCTAAAAGTTTATGGCTGATGTTTAAGTGATTTGTCAAAATACTGGGAGTTGTGGCAGATATGCTGTGTTGTTCTGTACCATTCTGGTTATAGATTTCCTGTTTAAAATTCATTGAAATGTCAATATTTAGGCCAAAAGCTCTAATTTTTACTTCTTCAACATTCAGTAGTTACTACAGTGCTGTGTCATTTAAAATGCCATTTAAAAGTGCTGGGTTTGAGGCATAGATGTTTGCAATTAAAAATATTAATTGATGTATGCCAGATTATATAACTTCAGGTTTTCATCAGGACAGTGATCTGCTGGACCGGCGGAAACATTGCTTCAGCGTCCAGTCTGAATCTGGGGAAGATCTTTACTTCTCTGTGGAGCTAGAGTCTGACCTAACACTTTGGGAAAAAGCCTTCCAAACAGCAACTTTTTTAGAAGTTGAACGGATACAGGTGAGAACAAATGGAATGAACTAGGCACCTATGGAAGAATGATGCATTGCAAGGAGTCTGCTCTCCTCAGAACCCACCTGCAGTCCTGTGTGCAGTTCTGGAGCCACCAGCACAGGAAGGACATGGAACTGTTGGAGCCAGTCCAGAGGAGGCCACCAAGATGCTCAGAGGGCTGCAGCAGCTCTGCTATGACGACAGGCTACAAGAGTTGGGGCTCAGCAGCCTGGAGAAGAGAAGGCTTCCAGGAGACCTTAGAGTAGCCTTCCAGGATCTGCAGGGGGCTACAGGAAGGCTGGGGAGGGACTATTGACAAGGTCTGGGAATGCCAGGACAAGGGGCAATGGGTTTGAAGTGGCAGAGAGGAGATTGAAAGTGGATGTTAGGAAGAAGTTGTTTGCAGTGAGGGTAGTGAGACACTGGCACAGGTTGCCCAGGGAGGTTGTGGCTGCTCCCTTCCTGGAGGTGTTCAAGGCCAGGTTGGAGGAGGCCTTGAGTGAGCTGTGCTAGTGGGAGGTGTCCCTGCCTATGTTGGGGGGTTGGAACTGGATGATCCTTGAGGTCCCTTCCAACCTTACCATTCTATGATTCTCTAAGTTCTTTTGTTGCTCTCCAAACCAAAAACAGGTATCAACTGTACTAAATTCTTACTGAAATTGCATTTCAAGGTATCATTCATGTGGATCTTCTTATTTCATGTGAATGATAATCCATTTGTGTGCAGATTTGTCTTAGTGTGGAATCATATAATTTAGAAAATGTAACTGCACTTTAAAGCTGTCATTTAACATTATTCAGATGTATTGTGTACTGTTCCATAATCATACCAATTAAAACAGAGTTACTCAGTGAATATGAATTGCCATTAACCACTGTGAAGGTTTAATCAGGGCCTTATTTTACTGTAATTCTCAAGAATACATCACCCTTGAAATATTTTTTTAATAATCCCTCACCTATAAATACATAATAAATTCAGTTTAAACTTAATTCATAGCATGTACCAGAGGTATAGCTAAACCAAAACTGAGCCAGGTTGTATTTTTTTAGGATAGAAATATCTTAGAGGAGAGACAGTCCTGCTGATTTAGTTTAGCAATAGCATGTGGGAGGATGTTGAAGTGATGTGTTACAGTCACTATTACTTTTCTTTAGAGTAATAAGAATCATAGATTGGTTTAGGTTGGAAGAGACCTCAAGGATCATCCAATTCCGCCCCCCTGCCATAGACAGGGACCCCTCCCACTAGCACAGGTCACTGAAGGCCTCCTCCAACCTGGCCTTGAACACCTCCAGGCAGGGAGCAGCCACAACCTCCCTGGGCAACCTGTGCCAGTCTCTCACCACCCTCACTGCAAACAACTTCCTCTTGACATCCAGTTTCAATCTCCCCTCTGCCACTTCAAACCCATTGCCCCTTGTCCTGGCATTCCCAGACCTTGTCAATAGTCCCTCCCCAGCCTTCCTGTAGTCCCCTTCAGATCCTGGAAGGCTACTCCAATGTCTCCTGGAAGCCTTCTCTTCTCCAGGCTGCAGAACCCCAACTCTCTCAGCCTGTCCTCACAGCAGAGCTGCTGCAGCCCTCTGAGCATCTTTGTGGACTCCTCTGGACTCGCTCCAGAGTCCTCCTTATATCCTTATGTTGGGGGCTCCAGAACTGCACACAGTACTCCAGATGCTATGCATTTGCTGAACTAATTATAAAAAAATTAAGAAAATGGTGGACAAGGAGATCCTTTTTCCTATCTCACATCATTGTTATGTGAAGAATCTGAGACTGCTAGAGCTTGCATAATGATTTGCAGTGCATCATTGCCAGGCTCCCCTTATGTTCCTCCTATTTTATGCTCACATGTTCAACACTTCCATCATGAAGATTTTTCTTGCTGTCCTTTTTGTCTGTATTGTAGTTGTTGCTTCCCTGGTACAAGGATTATTGCATATGCTTAACATTTGCCTCTGTTTAATTTTCAATATGAGTTTGAAAGTCTGAATTAAACCTTGGACTTCCTTATGGTTTCCCTTAGCTTCAGGGATAGGTTGTAATCCTAGTCTAAGATATCAGTCTTTCCATAACTTAAATTGTGTGTATTGAGGAAGTAAAATCTAAGTAACAACTCTGGATTGTCTTCTTCAGTGCCTGCCCAACCTACTGAATTACCCAAAAAAGCAGATTTAAGATTCTGTATGCTGTGAGAGAACAAGAAATGAGTGCTGAACTTTCTGCCTCTTTGGGGAGGAGGATGCTTCAGTTCTGACAACGTTTTCATGAGCTTTACATGAGAAATCAGCAACCAAAGCCAAACATACACAGTATATATTATTAGCAACCACTTTTAGTGATTTCAAGTGTTTGTTAAGTATGTAAGGAGTTTTAAATGATCAAAAGCTTCTAGGAAGAGTTTCTGTTGGTTTGTTTGTTTTAAAGGCCTGAAATAAAAGGCAAATTCAATAAAGATGAGGAATATCTTAAGAAGTAATGAGTGTCTGTAAGTTGACATTCCCACTCTGACCCATGACCAGAATGATGCACAGGTGCATACAACACATGCATAAAACAGGGGACTTTCTTCCCTAAGGAAATACAAATCTTGCTGTCCAGAGATTCTTTTGTTATTCTCACAGTTTTGCTTGCCTGAATTGTGTGGAACATCATGGACTAAGTAAAGAATCAGTGCTGCTGGTGATCTGCACCTTACAATGCAGTGTTTTTCCCCCCACACTGAACCAGCTATGTGATACTTCTCAAACTGTGCTCTGCCTTCTGTAGGTAGACCTTGCAGTCTGGGAAGCAAGTTGCTTTTTCAAAGTTGCTTTTTCAGTGTAGCATTGAACCAATACTGATAAATCCTGCATAATATATCATAAATCTTAACTCCTCAGTGAGTCTCATTAGCCCAGGCACAGTGCTCTGCTTCAGCAGAGGTAGCTGTGCCAGCCCAGTCTGGTGCTGCTGTGCCAGCCCAGTCTGGTGCTGCTGTGCCAGCCCAGTCTGGTGCTGCTGTGCACGTTGCAGGTTGACCTCTGCTCTAAAGGTGGGAGGTCAGCTGAGTTAGATGCCAATATGTATTTCCAGTCTCATCTACTGTCTCCTTGCCAAAGCAGAATTCCCACGAAGGCTCTGGGTCTGTTCTAGGTAGTTTGGAGATCTGCATATCAAACTGTAGGAAGTTAGTAAGAGGACTCTACAGGAGTGTCCATTTTTTGCTTTGCATCCCATACCTGCCTATTTTTGCACATGTGAATTCATCAAGTAAGAAGTCTCTGTGCAATATGCTACTTTACACTCTGCTAATGAGATGTTGCCCAAGGCAATAACCTCTCCTTTTCTAACAGCACTGATTTATGATCAAAGTTTACATTTTTGTAGCAGTTTTGTGGCATAGCTGTTACAGAAAGAGCTACTTTTTATTTGCTTATGTTAACACAAATACCACATGACTGCAACACCACACAGCTGCATCATTACAAATTGGGGGAGCTTATGCAATAGCAATAACAAGGGCCAAGTCCACCTCTATACTCTGTGAATTCAGATTTTATACATGGAGACAAGTATGTGAAGCTTTTTCAGTGCTGGAAATAGCAAGAGTAGACCAGGCACTGCTTTCCACTTCAGCAGCAGTAATAAATCTTTCATTTACTGACAGAGCTTTTGGACACACCTTTGGTGGGTCACACAGTGGCATAGCATTTACTGTTCCTCAGCAAAGCCTCAAAATCATCTTGTAAGGCATGTATCATGGCTTGGTTTTGCTTCTGAGTTCTAGATAGCCATGCTGTGTCTATAGACTGGCTTAACCACTAGTGCCCCATGGATAACTAACAGAGGGTGTGCTTCAGTTACAGGGATGGATATCAGTGTTTAAAGCCAGGATTCTGAAGCTCCAAGGTGTGTGTGTGTGCATAAAGATTAATCAACAATTATTTGCATATAGCTGGGACCAGATCTGAGTGATGAAAGCAATTCACTCAAACCTTTCAGTTTCAGAAAAAGTCTATATTGAATTGTACAGAAAGTAAACTTTCCAGTAATCAAAGAGCCTATGCAGCTATGAACTGTTCCATTTTCTGTCTTTACAATGTCTGTATCCGTGAAGGTAAAGAGCCTTTCAGCTTCTTGTGTTCTGGGGAAGACTCATTTAGAATCCAAAGAGCCCACTCATAAAATATATGACATGTGATTTATCCTTGATAGTCAAAATGCCAAACATCATAATGCATGCATCTGTAACACTGATAATTTAGTAACTTACATTGTCCTTTTGCTTG
The DNA here is from genome assembly GCA_013399775.1 of Semnornis frantzii. Lineage (NCBI taxonomy): Eukaryota > Metazoa > Chordata > Aves > Piciformes > Ramphastidae > Semnornis > Semnornis frantzii. The sequence continues at coordinate 15,457 of VWYK01058160.1, read as the reverse complement.
CAATTTATATTTAGGTTCTTTGACACACTATAGATTACTGAGGTCTCTGTGGCTAGAACAACATTTCCAGAATGTATTTCATTTAATCTGGAGGGTAAAGTTTCAGTAAAATAATAATGGTTTGTTCAAAGAACTTACATCAGACTTGGAAATGTTTTAATCTCTTTAAATAGTTTGTGATTAAAAATATGAGTGTTTCATTTTGTACCTGAAGTCAGCCTTCTGGCACAGCAGTAGTTGTGATCATGAAAATGACACTAATGGATGTCTCTCAGCATGTAGTGAAGTGTGGTGTTATGGAAATAAATAGATGCATAGAATTACAAATGGCTCAAGAAGCCTCTGAGCAACCTGATCTCATGGAGGATGCCCCTGCTCACTGCAGGGGGGGTTGGACTAGATCACAGAGTCATAGAATGGCTTCTTTTGGAGGGGACCTCAAAGATCATCTAGTTCCAACCCCCCACCACAGACAGGGACACCTCCCACTAGATCAGTTCATTCAAGGGTGACCTTTGGAAGTCCCTTCCAGCCCAAACCATTCTACGATTCTGACTTGAATATTTCTTGTAGAAATCTTTGAGATGCATTGCTCCATTTGCAGAAGCAAAAAAAAGAGATTTGATATGATTATGTGCAGTTACTAGATTGTATGAAATGCTACCTTTATCCCCAAGATTTAGGACAACACAAAAGCACAGAGAGCAGCATACCAAAGGCATATTTTACAAATTAATTTAGCTTTTCTTACAAACCTGAAAGGGATATATTAATGTGAGAGGAAGTTACCAGGCACCAAAACAAGTAAGTCTTCCAAAATAAAGCTTCCCTCTGAGCAAATGCTGTCAGTAAACCACAGAAGCAAGTCTGAATCTGATTTATTCCCTAATGGAAGCAAAGCCTCTTTTTACAATTAGCAAACTTAATCATTGAATCCTTTGAACAGAAATACACTGACAGTAAATTGCCCTATTTACAGAAAAATTACTTAGTTCTGGTAATAATTTAGAGATGCTTAACTAGAATAAAGACACCAAAATACTGGTCCTAGAAAGAATGTGAAGAAATGTGTTCCACAGTAACTACCTTCTGTGATTTTTCTTCTGCAGTGCAAGACATATGCCTGTGTTTTGGAGAGTCATCTTATGGGACTTACCATCGACTTCAGCATGGGCTTTGTCTGCTTTGATGCTGCCACAAAGGTAAAGTTCTCAGGCTTCTTTCCCTCACACTGTTATTATCCCTCGTTATTTCTTCTGTTTTGGGATAAGAAATACATCCATAAAATGTACTGAAGTACATCCTTAAAATGTACTTCTTTTTGTTATCACCTCTTGTCAGATCTCTTGTGCTTTGGTTTAAAACTTAGGGGTGACTACTAAACGGTGTGGGAAGTCATGTTCTGTTGTGTGCTTGTTATTGAAAAGTCAATACCAATATCAGTCTGAAAGAAGCATCAAGTCTTCATTCACATGAAAGCTCAGACTGGTTCAGTTTGCTGTTTCTTTTGCTGGTGCATTCTTGGTTTTGAGAGAAAAGAGTCTCTGAAAAGAATTTGCTTTTCTCTTCTCAAGTTCCATAGGTGGGAGTGTGTTTTATTACAATTCTCAGTTTGTGTTTTAGATATTTTTGTTCAGTCATTTGTAAAAGGAGGAATCAGCTGTGGTCTCTATGTCTGATGCTCTACCCATCAGCCCTAAAAAAGCTCAGTAAAGCTGATGAAATAATTTGCTGTATCAAGTGATAGGATGCCATCAATTTCCAGGTTACGTTAATGCGAGTCCAATCTCAGTAGAGTCATGGAGAGCCTACCTGTGTTTACCTTGGCAGTGATTGCTAGCAAGTGCTAAAATGTGAACAGGCTTTACTGCTACTACTTGACACTGCTCTTATGGGAGAATGTCCGTTCAGAGTCACATTATGAGCATCTGAGTTCCACTTCTCTTCAGTACTTGGTTTCCTTCGAGATGCTGCAGCAGGGCCACCAGCCACTGCTGGAAATACTCTTTACTCTCCACAACATGCTCCCATCTTCTGTCTTAATTCAGCTCTTCCCACCACATTGCTCCTCTAAGCAGACCCTTTTGGGGTTATTCTACTGTTGGTTTGCACAAACTGTGGTGAATTTGAAATTCAAATGCCGATGTGTTTGTTAAGCAAATAGTCTTGCATGAGTCATCAGTGAAATACACAACTGTCAGCTCAGGAGGTATTACAGGAAAATCAGTGCCACAGAAAAAAAAGATGTGTAGGTTTTCCCCCCACTCTCCAATAACAGTATAGAAATGCTTTTGCATAAAGGTAATCTGCATCTTCTTCAAAGCCCCTACACATCTCTGATTCTTAAAAGACTTCTTTGTGTTGTGCACCTTCTGTGTTTTCCTTTTAGTCTGATGAAATTGATTTTACTGTGATGCTTGCCACGGGATTTTATTTTCCTGAATGGAGAGAGGAACCATGCCAGGAAAGTGCAAGAGTCAGTTCAGGGAGAATCCTGAGGCTTTCTTTCATTTTACTTGGATGGAGAATGACAGTAGTCAAAAATAATGGTTAAAAACTGTCATCTGTGCTAAATGTATTTCAAGTCAAACACATCACAGTTCGATAAAAACATTGTTTCTGTGTCTGCATAGACCTATGATAAATATAACTACACAAAGGTCTGTCAGAACAAATCTGTACTGAGATGTGATTACAACAGCACTGGCATAAATCACAGCCATTTCTCTACATATCACCTGCTTTCTCCTGCTCATTTTCTGACTGATTACTTGTGGAGCCAACAGTTGTTTATCATTTAGAGCATTTGGTGTGCTGCTTTGTAACAAACCATTGTGATTTCCTGAAAGGAGATGGAATGGTTTTTTAAGACTGCCTAATTAAATCAGATTCTTCCAACGTCTCAGAAGATAACATCTTGATTCAGCTAAACAGTTTGTAAACTACCAAATGTAATTAGGGACACAAAGGAATTTCTCTCCCTGCAGATTAAAAAGAGATAATGTGTGTACTTCAGCTCTTGTTCTGGAGCACTCCAGTGCCAAAGCTGCAGTGCAGGCTGCCATCTTTTTTTTTTTTATTTCTATTTTTTCTTATTAATAATATGTGCTTTGAAGAGAACTGCTACATACAGACCAAGCAGACACTGCCAAAGATTACCCTGTGTTTAATTTCTCTGTAGGCCTTCACTTGTTGTAGTGATATACCAAAAGTGTAGGCTTGCATGGGAGCTGAAATGTGATCATTAGTGAGTGTTGCAACAGCATCTCTTCCACTGGGGACTTCTCCAAAATATGTCCACCAGCTTTAATGCAACTTCATTTGCATTATTAGAAATACAGGGTGTCAAATAATGTCCTCTTACTGAACTTCACTCTTTATTCCTTGCTGGTATTCTACTAAAACTGAATTTAGTTAATCTTTGTCATTACTATTTAGATACCTTTCTCTTCGCTGCCTAATCAAGTTCTCCAGATTCTGTTTGTTTACTCTTTGTGCTGCAAAGAATCTTAGTATACAGCATCCACTCCAGGCACAATTTTGCTTTTGGGATGTTTTAGAGGCTAAATTTTACTTTCCAGATGCTATGAAAATTCCATAATCATGCAAAAAGTTCTGCTGCAAGTGTTAGAAGATATTAACCAATTTTCATCCTAGGCCTTTTTTTTTTCAGCGTTGTGTATCAGTCTCTGTGAGGGAAACTTTTTTTTCCCAGTCCTGCACAGTTACAGCACATTAATTCAGCTCCTACATTTGTCTAACGTAAGCTGGTGTGTAGATGTCACTGGTGTAAGGAGCAAATAAACTGTCTACTAAATAATTTATCTTAGGTATGGACATAAAGAAAGATTATGATAAGCATTTATAAATAAGGCTTTGCAGCCAGTGTGGCCACCTTGAGAATTAAATATGGAGACTTACAGATTAAAAAGCATAGCAAGATGTATCCAGAACTTCATCTGACCATCTTTCTGAAAGTGACTTCATGTATAAAATTACTTACTCATCAAGTGGCTTTCAGTGACTTATTGATAACAAAATAATTGTATGCTCTTGAGGTGTACAAGTGTGCACACAACAGACTGTGTTCTATATAGAAGAGAAGGCTTCCAGGACACCTTAGAGTAGCCTTCCAGTATCTGCAGGGGGCTACAGGGAGGCTGAGGAGGGGCTATTTGCAAGGTCTTGTAATGATAGGACAAGGGGTAATGGATTTAAACTGGCAGAGGGGAGATTGAAAGTGGATGTTAGGAGGAAGTTGTTTGCAGTGAGGGTGGTGAGGCACTGGCACAGGTTGCCCAGGGAGGTTGTGGCTGCTCCCTCCCTGGAGGTGTTCAAGGCCAGGTTGGATGAGGCTTTGAGTGACCTGTGCTAGTGGGAGGTGTCCCTGCCTATGGCAGGGGATTGGAACTGGATGATCCTTGAGGTCCCTTCCAACCTTACCATTCTATGATTCTATATATTTCCTGGCATACTCATTAAGGTTTTGTGCACTGTGCGTCATAGCCTGTACAAATAATCTGTGTGTGTGTTCGTGTGAGTGCACCTTGCAATATACCTACCTGTGCAAGGTGCTTTGTCTGTACTCCATCACATTTACTGCTCATTAAAGCAGCAGTCAACAATATGTATTTGTCAGAACAGGAAAAAAAAATCATTCCTTATAGGACTGGAAATATATTAAAATGTGCTGATTTGTATGGTAATGGTAGAACCAAACAGCAGAAGGCTCTGTGATGGCCCACAAAGTGCATATCAACAAAGCTCAATGTACCTGGCATCTGTTGTCTCGTGGGCACCTTGCACACGGGATCAAAAAAGAGAATACAGTGTTAATAATAAATAGCATTGCAAATGCCTTTATTTTTCATACCAAAAGGCTGCTAAATAGCACAGAAGAGAATTACTCTTTATTTCTTGAGGAACAAACTCCATGTTTTCTAGGGATATATACCTTAAGGCCCATCTCTTCCTGTTGCTAACACACATACAACACATTGCAACAGGACAGCATGTAAAGAACCCATTGATACCCAAAGTTCAGTAGTAGAGAAGGCAGAAGGAAACCAGGCCCACTTCAAGGTGAAGATTTAATACTGTGACTTTTGTGAACAAATATTTATTCCATGCTTAGAAAATGAAATGATGAAGAAATAGCTACTACAACTTTAATGTTTGTTGTCAGGCATGGTTTGTACAGTCCTATGAGCTGTGGTAGGTCATCCAAGCACTAAGCAAGTAAACTGTAGTCTTTTAACATCTGATGTAACTTTTATAGTGGACAAGAGTAGTTACTTTATTAGGGCTGCCATTCCTGCTTTTTTCCTTTGTCTCATTTTTGATCTTTATCCTCTGTGTCCTCCCCTATCTTTCCTTTTACAGTTACAGAGCCACAGCAGTTGACAAAGGAAATTGCCTTGGACCATAATTCTTTTGTAGTAGGATACCCTCCAGAGATTGGTAACACAGTAGAACTGAGCACGAACAAGATCTTAATCCTACTCAATTCCCTACTGCTGCTGTCAGTGTGGACAAAGTGTCACTTTGCAAGCATTCAATCTTTCTCAATTAGGTATGAGTCAAACAGCCAAAATAAGGTGTCCCAGGTACCTGGAGGACCTTGAAAAATAAGGACCTACAAGGCATTGATTTAATTTAACTTGTAGGGCTTACCACTTATTTTAGTCAAATGAGAAGCAACATGAGCTTTAAAGGTGTGCACTGAAATTTAGCATAATTCTGTAACATGGAAGGAAAGTATTAAAAAAAAAAACAAACCCTTAAAAAGCTAAACAGAAGAGTGGTTTAATCAGTCTGTCAAGAAAAAAGGTAGTGTTGGGCAAGTACAGCTGCAGGTTTTTGAAGATGCAGTGGAAAAGACAACAAAGGGATGTGCCGAAACTAATATTTGGAAAGTGACCCCTGACATCCTTTCCATAATACAGATGATTTCTTTATTTACTCCACCATTTTCAGGTGGTCTGAGATGGAGCTGTCTAATCATAATAAAACACTGACAGATGCTTTCAGGGTTTTTTTTTCTAAGCATCCTACTGAAAAGCAAAATTCTTTTGCTGTTACACAATAGAACCTGTCTGATGCATGTCAGTGCTAAGTGTAGAGAAGAGCTGTATTTGGTGTTGTGCACAGGCAGGTGAAGTGATGCCCTTGCAGGATGTGCTACAAACACTATTTCACAAGTTCCTTAAGCATAATGAACTTTTGGCAAGAACAGAATTGGTCCACAGTGCATAATCCAGCAGAGACAAGGCAAGATTGTTTAGTAATAAATTGGATTTAGTCCATTAGTGCAGCCATAGGATACAAATTAATTCTCTTCCAGTTGGAAGCTCTCATGTTGACAAAAGAGCTTTTCTTTGCTAGTGCCAGTGCAAAACAGCCTGCATCTCCTTGCTAAATGATAGACCTATCACAGAGCCATGGCCATTGTCATTGCTGTGCACATTCCTTAGAGTGTGCTGAGCAAAAGTACAGACACCTGTTTGTTTGGTAATCCATTCTCTGCTCAGGGTAAATCAAGATCCTTGACCCGAAGCAAAACAAAAGCCCTAATAAGCAACAGTCTTGATTATACCCTGAACTAAAATAATTACTATGTATTCCAACTTTCCTGATACCATTGTTCAGAAGTGATTTGGTTTGATGGCATCTCATCAAAATTGTATGTAGTTCAGTTCAAATTCTGACATGCTGGGAATCAGTAGCAAATTGAGGTGTAACATGAATGTGAAACTGTTTTCTAAGGTCCCTTGCAGAACAGTTTAAAAGGGAGAGGGATCTCCTTGAGAGAGTCCAGGGGAGGACTACGAGGATGATTAAGGGACTGGAGCACTGCCTGATGAAGAGAGGCTGAGGGACCTGGGGCTGCTTAGTCTGGAGAAGAAAAGACTGAGAGGGGATTTAATCAATGTTTATAACTGTCTGAGGGTTGGGGTCAGGAGTGGGGGGACAGGCTCTGCTCACTGCTCCCTGGTATGATAGGACAAGGAGCAATGGATGGAAGCTGCAGCACAGGAGGTTCCACCTCAACACAAGGGGGAACTTCCTGCCTGGAAGGGTCTCAGAGCACTGGCACAGGCTGCCCAGAGAAGTTGTGGAGTCTCCTCTGGAGACTTTCAAAGCCTGTCTGGATGTGTTCCTCTGTGACCTGAGCTGGATTGTCTGGTCCTGCTCTGGCAGGGGGGTTGGATTCAATGATCTCTTTGGGTCCCTTCCAGCCCCTAAAATCCTGTGAGCCTGTGAACATATGTTCTAGATTCAACAGTAGTGCTAAGAATGAAATGATGGAATGGCAGGGATTGAAACCAGTCCCTGAATATTGTCTAGTCCAGCCCCTCTGCTAACTAAAGTATGCCTAGAAGCAATAGAACTTTCTTCATTTGTGTGCCTATGGGGAACATCAGCAAAGCATTGCAGGTACTGAGGTCAGTAACTTCTCATGTACCATTTATGTGTTGCATCTATGTCCCATCTACAACATAAAACTATGCAGGCAGAGAGCATCCTTGGGCAGTTACAGCAAAGCAACACTAGCAGAAGCTAATATGCAGTAATTTGGTTTCAAGGAGTAGAAAAAAATGAGTCCTAGATGATTACTTAAAAATACAATATTTCTCATTAAAAAGTATTAGTGGAGAATCTTGGTCTCAGATATATCAAAGGAAGAAAAAATCCTATTCATATCAGGGAGGACAGGAATTGGACTTCTATGAGATGTCATTAAATTATTGTAATAAGAAATCATCAGAAAAGTGTTAAATCTAATTTGTTGACTTGTCTGCACTGTTTATTTGTTTGCATGCTGGTATTTTTGGAAGTTGATTTTATTAAATGTTATAAAATACAAGAAAACAGCCTAAGCCAGCTACAAATAATAATTTGGAAAGGGATTTATGTCTTATTGGTTATTTTCTCTGGTGTGCTTGATAGATAGAGTGTTTGTTCAATGAGATGACCTTTTTGCAGTGCATTTCTCAAACTCTCTGTCAGATTGAACTCTATCTCATATTTTCCATGACCATACTGGAGGTAACCTGTGAAGCTGGTGGGTTGTTTTTTTTTCAGTACATGCTGTTACTGTGCTCCCCAGTTTCTAAACAGGACTGCTTGCTCACAAGTTCTGGCTCTACTCATGGAGCTGAGTTCTCACCTTGGTGTTCCATCAAAACATAACAAGGTTGTGTGCCTCAGCTTGAGATGTGTCTCTCTCTATATATATTATATATATATACACACATACACATATATATGTATAAATATAAATCATATATCATATAGAATATATTATATGATTGATATATATAATATATAATATATATTATATATTATATTACATGATATTATATTATATTATCTTGCATTATATTATATTATTTTTTAATATATAT
>VWYK01058159.1:102897-129506 GCA_013399775.1 Semnornis frantzii | reverse complement strand
AAAAAAAAGGCCTATGCAATCCAGAAAACCATCAGCCACCTGCCTGAAGTGTTTGGAAGAGGAAATACATTCTGGTGAAGAGTTAGAACAGCATTACCAAGGGGGAAACCGCAGGGCTCCTCAGACGGGGCAAAGAGGAGGGACACGACCCTGGCAGGTGGCACAGCCTCGCACGGCCAGGCTGGAGCAGGAGAAAGAAGGGGAAAACCAGTGAAACCAGTGAAACCAGCAGCAAGGCATGTAAAGCTGACACCAAGCGCCAGGCTTAGCTATGCGCAGCGGCTGTGAGGAGCCATCCCCCTCCATCTGCAGAGCTGGGGATTTGCCAGCCGCTCTCCCCAGTGCTGACAGAGGGTTGTGGGGTTTTTTGGAGGGGAGAGACCAACGGAGACTTTTGGAAGCCTTTTTTTCACTTGCAGGCCCTGGGGGCAGCATCTCCCCATTTTTCAGTGATGAATAAGGATGGCAAATGTTACCCAAGTCAGAAATCACATTGCTGCACAGCGCTGGAGAGCATTCGCCAGCCAGAGACAGAGCATCAGGAACAGATCATCAAAACCACCCTCAGCAAAGCTGGCACGCAGCACATTTTGGGGAGGGGAGGAAAAAAACCACACCCATGGATGAAACCAGTCCCACATCTGCGTGCTCACACAGTGGTGGTTACACCTCGACAACACAGTGATTTCTCATGTTTCAGACCCATTGGGAGGCTCAGGGCCTTTCTGGTTTTCCCTTTCAGGGATATAGGTAAGGATAGATGTCAGGGGGGTGGTTCTGTGGCTGTTGTCTTGACATAAAAGGAGGCTGGGAAGAGGGAGGCAGGGAGGTTTGGACAATTACGGCTTTCCTGGGATTATTTGGTGGTGTTCTTTATCATAATCAGATTTCAGGGATTACCAGTGCCTGGCTGGGTTGTTAGTTTCTTGTCAATTAATTACACCCTGTGTCATTTGATTTCTTCCGGCGATTGAGGGCCAGCTGCTCACCCCCACCCTTTCTGCCCACACACACACACTGCAGCAGCAGATGTCAAAAGCTCCATCTAGGCCTCTTGAAGCCCAGAGATCTTCTCCAAAACCCACGAGCAACATCCCACTTCCCACCCTACCGAAGCCATCTGGGTTGGGGGAAGAAGCAGATCCAAGGAGCGCCCAGCTCCAAGCATCCTCTGTCCCCTCCAACCTGCCCCAGGATCTCCCCAGCTCATACCCACCACGAGCCACCAAACTCCCCAGCAGATGTGGCAGTGTAGGAGTGTGTCCCCCCCGGCTTCTCCCATCACCTCCATCCCCCGGCGCAGTGTTGGCTCCCTCCACCCTCTCCTGTTTAACCTTCTCAGGCCAGCCCTGGGCTAAAGCAAGGTGGCATGCCCACTGGTGTCATCGTGGTCCACGCTGTTGAGAATGGCTGTCTGGTCTTCAGGGAGCTGCCGGTGGCAGAGGTCGTCCTTCAGCGCCGAGAGACGGGCGAAGGGGTCCTGACGAGGGTGTCTCTTCTTCTTGCGGAGGCAGACAGCTTCGTCAGGCCACAGTACCTGAGAGCTGGGAAGGTGCTGAACCTGGGAGGCAGAGCCATCTGGGGAAGGGAGAGAAGGCAGATGGGACCAGAGCTGGCAGCTGGTGGCAGCTGGCAGAGTTTTGTGTGCTGTAAAAGGGAGGTTGCAGCATGCCTGACCCTAAATCCAGCTGCTCAGCATGAAGGGAGGAAGCTGGGCGGTGGGGGGAAATCAGCATTCAAAACACAATCACTAGAGCCAGAAGGTGCGTGGAAGTGCAACAGGGTCAGAGAAGAGGTAGCCCAAGGAGCCATCCCCTCGAGGGCTTGGAGACCACTGAGACACTGGAGCCAGCAGGGACTTTTATTGTGGCCTTCCAGTACCTGAAGGGGGCTTACAAGAAAGCTGGTGAGGGATTTTGTAGGGTGTCAGGTAGTGACAGGACTGGGGGGAATGGATCCAAGCTAGAGGATGGGAGGTTTAGATTAGACATTAGGAAGTTCTTCACCATAAGGGTGGTGAGACACTGGCATAGGTTGCCCAGGGAGGAAGCCCCCATTCCTGCAAGTTTTTAAAGCCAGGAGGGATGTGGCTTTGGGCAACCTGACCTAGTGGAAAGTGTCCCTGCCCATAGCACGGGGGTTGGAAGTGGATGATCCTTGAGGTCTCTTCTAACCCTGACAATTCTGTGACCTGCCCAAGCTCTGCCCACAAGGGGACAGAGGAGATGCTCTTGGGGACAGCAGGGTCCTCGCACTCACTGGCTTGTTTTCTGGATTTCGAGGAGCCCTTGGATGACTTTTTGGGCTTCTTTATCCGCTGGTATTTCAGAGCTTCGAGCCTCTCAGGTGCAGCAGCGTCCCCGGGTGGAGATGGACATTTTCTAGGAAGGAAAAGCAGACAGGCACCGTCAGTGGCTCTCGGCCACGCTCAGGCCTCTGGCTGTCCCCGGCGGGACAATGGCCGACTCCAGCCAGCTCTGCCATGGAAAAGAAAAAAGGTGAGAAGCCTGCAGCCGAGGGCGCGGGGCCAGCCGGGTGTGCCGCAGCGCAGGGTGGAAGGAAGCGAGGTGCCCAAGCCTGCCGCTCCGCAGGGTCCTCGCCATCCTTGTGTTTCCTCCTGGCCAAACCCGCCAGCAACATCCGACACTGGCCCCGTCAGAGAGCCGTGGGCAGCCCAGCTCACCTGCCTGCCAGCCAGCACTGCTAAACAAAACAAGCACGGGGCAGATCCTATGTCCGATAAGGCCTTTCTGGGAAGTGGTGGGAAACCCCCTTAGGATGGAGAGAGGAAGAGACAGGCAGAAGCGGCACAGCAGCACCGAGACAGGCACCATGAGCCACCCAGGGCAGACAACACGAACAGCAGGGAGGCAGGATCCTGCCCGGCCACGCTGCCACAGCCAAAAAAAAAAAAACAACCAAGGGCCACAGCACAGACTGGGACAGGACTGGCAGACACCAACGCGGCTGGGAGCAGCAGCTCCTGCCCTGTCCCTGCTGCAAGTGACAACAGAAGCACAACTCCTCAACACCCAGAGGCTGGACTGGATGTTCTTGCCCTGCAGGACAGGACATGGAAATGAAAACACTGACAAGCTCTTATTGTGAGGGACAAAGAGGGGGTTTGCCAAGGGGTGTTTTCTGCAGCAGTTGTAAGTGGCAAGTTTTCCAGACTTAGACCCTGAGCAAGTCTTCTACAAGAAGCAGCTCAAGGTCAAGAGGTCTCCCCTTTGGAAAGGTTTGTGGGTTTTTTTGCTGTCTTTGTTCACTGTATCTGGTGTCTCCATCCACGGATCAGGCAATGTGACTGCTGTGGAGAGCAGGGCAGTAGAGGAAAACCTTCTCCTTAGAAGAGTGGTCAGTCCAGCTCCCATCTATCTCATCCCAGCATCCCTTCCCCTCTGGCTGCTTTCCCATTTCCTTCCCCCTCTCCACTTTACTTCCAAGTTTCCCCCAAGTTGCACCAACACTCAATGCTACAGAAGAAGTTTGAGTCAAGGCAGTAGAGGTCACGGGGAATGGCCACCCAGGATCAGCCAGTCACCACAGCAACCTGCACACAAGCTGCCCAGAGACGACAGCAGAAGAATCCACACAGCACCTTTCCAGGCAAGCAAGGCAACACTTGAAGGCAGGCTCTGGAGAGAAAAGCCTGAACATTCAAACCAGCCTCTACCAAGCCTGTCTGTTCAAAGGAGGTGACCCTCTTCTGCCTTCAACTCAGCCACTGGAGGTCAGTGACAAAACTTTTTCGCAGCAGCTGTGCAGAGGACAGTGCTGATAGCAGCTCCTGCATCTGCAGGTCCCCATGACTGGGGTAAAGATCAGCAAAACTCACGAGACACAGGCTCTTCTCAAGGCAGCAGGATGGGCAGGTAGAAGAGTCACCTTGAGTGACTGCGAGAAGGCAGCAATGGATACATTCAGACTCCTGCTTTGCCACCAAAAAGCTGTGGTTGAACTCATCCACCTCATTCCTGGTCTGTCAGTAAGGGTACACCTCATTTGCTCTTGCAAAAACGCTGACAGTGCTGGTGGGGACAGCAGGGAACAGGCAAGCACCTGGACTGTGGCACACAATGTCCACCTGTGGTGGATTTGGAGCTTCTCACCTCCCTTGGGCTTTAGGTGAAGCACTGGAGACAATTCTCAGGCTTTCCCCTGCGAGTCCTCACACCTGCCACCACTGTGGAGAGGACAGTGACATCGACGCATTACATCTGACACTTCAGCTGGAGTGGCACAGGCGAAGGGCTCCCAAGGGATTTTTCTCCCCCACGGGGAGCAGATGGGGCTGGATTTGAAGCTGAGTGTGATTGGAAAGCTTCTTGGTTCTGCTAGCAGCACTGGAGAGCACCAAGAGAAGCACAGTGTGAATTGATGGAGCCGCTGGAACACAGCAGATGCAACAGAAATCCTAAGACTTGGGTAGAGAAAAGTTCTTTTTCATCATTTCCCATCACAACAGAGATAATCAAGGCACGGCTGCTCCCGGAGAGCCTCTGTTCCAGCTCCTGGCAGAGCAGCACATCAGCTGAAGATGAAGGAACTCATCAGACAAGCTGGCAGCATCCAAGGAAAGATGACACTCACCAGCCCGTATGGTCGTGGTGCTTCAGTGTCTTCTTCCCAGCTGCAACCAACCCCTTTGAGAGATGCTGTGAGCAGCAGCTCCATGCTCTGCTGGGGCTCTTCGCACTGAGCTGCACCAGTGCTGATAACCTGGGCACATGCTGGCTTGGAGCAAGAGCAGAGTGACCTGAAGGGCCACCAGCATGGACTTCCCTGCAGTGATTCCTGCTTAGATGGTCAATAGCAGGCTCCTCCTGTTTAAATCCACCATTCTGTGATTTCCACAACTGTTACCTTCACACAGTTGCCCAGAGATGTGGTGGAGGCCCCATCCCTGGAGACATTCAAGGTCAAACTTGATGGGGCCCTGAGCAACCTTATTTAGTGGAGATGTCCTTGCTGACTGCAGGGGGGTTGGACAAGATGATCTTTGAGGGTCCTCTCCATCCTGTGATTAATGCTGACTTTGACCAACTCCACTCCATCTCCCATGGAGTTCAGATGTGCCAAGTTCTGCATACTTGAGAGCTCAATGGTCCTGCCACCAATCAACATCTGCCTTCTGCTGCCTGTTCCCACCAGCCAGCCAACACTGCCAACATCATTAAAGCTCAACTTGTAACAGGCTCTTGCTCTTTCAATTCTTTTTTTTTCCTTCTAAGAAGATCCTACTGTGGCACGTTGACAAAATTAGACAGATTTACACAAGGGATTATGAGGAAATTGCCTGCAGCTCATTTCCACCAGTTCCCCGTAATTGGGCTTGTGTTTATACACACAAACAGAGCCCACGTGGCACCATAAATGCTGCCTGACCTCTGGCAAGCAGGAGATCCAGAGGAGGACAAAATGAAGCTACTCACCAGCCAAATTTTATCTGCTCTACCCACCCTTTCTTTCTTCAAAGGACTCCAACTCCTTCCAATTAATTTTCATTTATAGCTCAGCCAAAAGCCTCTTCCTGCCCCCGGAGTTAGCATTTTGGGCAGCTGCCCATGCAGGAGAGAGATCTTCCACACCAACAGAGGGAGAGGTTCAGAGAAGCAGGCAAATGTCTTCTAGAGACTTCAATGTAGAGCCAAGCAAAGGAGTTCCCAGAAGCACAGATGAACTCCTTCTGAGAGGCACCAGAAACATTCAGAGCAGCAGTTCTCCTCAAGTCTTTGAAAGTCAGTCCTTCTGAAGAGGCACTGGAGAAGCCCACAAAGGTACTGAGGGATGTCAGAAGGCCCCAGGATAGGAGGTGGTAGCTATGGGAGAAAAGCTACCCAACTCAAACACATCTCAGCTGCTCTTCAAATGCCCTTCCACTAGGAAGCAAAGGTCTAAAGGAGATCTCAGCCCATGGAAGTATCACTAATATCTTTCCACTCAAAAAGGGGGAACCCAGATAAAGGAGAGGTCCAGGAGATTCAAGGGCACAATACATGTATTTCACCTCCTGAAGGTCTCAATACACATGCCCTGACTCCTCTTCTCCTCTGGGAATAGCTTGCACATCTTAGAGCATCCACTTGGACTCCTCAGAGAATCCATGTGGACCACAGCCCACTGAGTCTCAGCCACTGTGTCCTTCATCTTCCTCAGACAAAGAGCTTGATTTGCCTACACGAGGTTCCATCTCAAGCTCAAGTCCTGTGTGATCCCATGAGATGTCCTGCAAGGTGGAATTCTCCCTCTGCTCAGAGGCAGCTGGCTGCTGCCTCCATCCTGGAAACCACCACGGGCATGAGATCCTTCAGCACCAGAGGTGCTAGAGAAACAGAGCAGCATCAGCCCCTTGCCCCAGAGCTGCTGCCAAGGCACTGTGATGAGGGAGGAAAGAGCTGGTCACAGCAGGGAGCACACCAGAGAAGGAAGTCCCTCCTCCAGGTCTGCAGACACCACAACTCACCTACACAACGGACTTCACCATGCTGACAGGAGAGGAGTGGGGAGGAGAGAGGGCGAGGAGAAAGGGGCTGGACTGGAGAGGAAGAGTGGGATAGTGTCACAGGGAAAGGGAGGGAAAGAGAGGCAGATAAATGAAAAACAGGAGTGAGAAATTATAGAAGTAAACTAAAGAGACTGAAAAGAACAAAATAATAATAATATAATAATAATAATTCAGAAAGAAAAGAAGAAAAACGCACTCAGACAAGCGGACTCACAACTTCTCCAAGCGGGAGGAGGCATGAAGGACATGCAGAGGGTCAGCACATGGACAGTCTTTAAAGGGGAACCTCTTTTCTTTCAAGCTGGGAGCGAGGGGTGCTGCTCCTCCCTTCGGCACTCAACGCTACGCCACGCCCGAGCCTCCCGACTCCCGGCGCCATCAGCAGCGCTGCCCTGCAGGTGGAAGGGGCCATGGGAGCCCACCCAAAGCAGGCTGCGGTGCCGAGGGCCATGGGAGCTTGGTGTCTTGTCTGTGGTTTTTGGGTTTCCCTCTGCTTGGAGATGAGAGCCCTCTCAGCCTGGAGAAGGCTCCAAAGAGACCTTAGAGCAGCCTTATAGTACCTGAAGAGGGCTACAGGAGAGCTGGGGATGGAGTTTTGGTAAGTGCTGGGAGTGACAGGATGAGGGACAATGGCTTTGAGCTGGGAGAGGGGAGATTGAGAATAAATTCTTGACAGTGAGGGTGGGGAGACCCTGGAATGGGTTGCCCAGGGAGGTTGTGGATGCTCCCTGCCTGGAGGTGTCCAAAGCCTTGAACAACCTGGGCTGGTGGGAGATGTCCCTGCCCATGGCAGGGGGGTTGGAACTTGTTGATGTTTAAGATCCTATCCAACCCAAACCATTCTATGAATCTATGATTCTTCCCTGTGGGGAGATGCATCACTGAGCACTACACCCCAAGTGAAGGTAGGAAAATAGCTTGTGCCCATGGGTAAGAACCTCCTGACCTTCACTCAGCAAAAGCCAACCTGCTGCAGCCACCAGCAAGCTCAGACACTGCCTCTCCCTCTCCTCCTCTCAGCCTTTACTGCTGCAGTGCAGAGATCTGGCTGCTCAGGCAGGAATTCCCTGGGCTCTGCATGCACTGACAATTTTATGACCCCAAATCATGAGAAAATTACTTGGCTGGGCTCTTTACAGGATTCCTGGCTTATTAAAGTGAGATTTATTCTCCTGGTTTCCCCTTTTTGGGGATAATGACTCTGGAGCTGCTCTCATGACTCCAACCCCCAGAGCAGGACGCATGGCTGCTCCTCAGCAAACGTCCTGCCAGGCAATGGGACTTCTGAAACCACATCAGCCCACGGCACCCCGCACCAGGAGCCAGTCAGGATCTGTGCAAGAGCCACAGCAAACCCAGACATGAGCCTGGACTCACCTCTGCTACACTAAAGCCATCTTTATCCACGTCCCTATGGCCCCCATGGAAAAAGACCGAACAGCCACATCCTCACCTGAGGGCTTCCCAATTTCCTGACAAGTCTGTCACAGCCCAGATTTCCCCAAGGCTTGGTGCTAGCTCTGGTCCACATGGGACACCCTGCTCTGGGATTAGCAGGGCAAGACCAGCAGAAGGTGGCCAAGCACTCCAGAGCTTCTTGGCTGCTAAAGTGAGGATGCTAAGAGGATGGTTCCTCCATGGAGCACACATCTGCACCTGCTCCCACCACCATGACCCAACAATCCTTCCTCACCATTCCTGCCCTCCCCACCTCAGGACAAGCCTCCAGATGGAGGAATTCTCTTCTCCTGGGAATATCTACCAGATTTCTCAAGGCATCTCACCTTTCTCTCATGAGGCTCTTTTCCAGGCCAAAAAAGTTCCTCAGGCTGTTAGAGGAGCATCGACCAGGATCTTGACTTCCTATCCAAGGCTAAGTGTTTGTAAAACCTGTGTAAGGAAGTTTGGGCACGCCAGGCCTAGAAAGAGTCCCATCTTGAATCCCACCTCTCCTTTCACAACCAGCTTGGCTGGCAGTTAAATAGGCCAAACCTTCCCAGCCCTTAGGATCAGGAATGACTATGATCCTGTCTGCCTTGAGCAGTTTTAGTAACAATCCCTGCGTCTAAGGTCTGAAAACCATCTCCTGGTTACTCCATCCCACTTCCAGGGATGCCCACAGCCATCTAGGAAACCAGCCCCAAGAAGACAGCCCAAGAGATACTTTCATAGGAGAGCCTTTTAAGACCTGCTTAGGGCTGTTTAATTACAAGTGGGTCAGAAGAAGTCCAAAAGATTTCTCCAAGGAGCAGTTCAGCTTTTACTATGACTGCACTTGTGATGGGAACCACAAAACTCCTCACCAGCAGCCCGAAATTGTAGTTACGCTGCTGCCAACCACACAGACCACCCTGAAGGGAAAACTCCCATTTTCCATGACTGAAGAGGAAAGGAAAACAGATCCAGGTACTGATGGGAACAAAATTCTCCATGTCTTGGACTGCAACTGGAGACTGATCTTTTGAGCACCGCTCCAAAAGTACTGTCTGCAGCTGGCTGCACCAGATATGAGTGTTCTGCCTGGCTCCAGGAGGTGGCCATGAGCTCCTCCTGGCTTGGATTGTCCTGGACAACCCCACCTTGACACCACATAGCCCTCACACGACACAAGCCCCACCAGGGATGAGGGTGCCACCTGCTCACCACCCTCCAAGATGGAAGGGCAGCCACGGTGGCGGGGGGAGACAGCAGCTTGGCTCATCCCAAACCCCAGCAGGAAGCCACCAGACTCTCCAGCCCCACCACCTCCCCAAAGGCAGGGGAGCAGTGGCACACTGCTGGGAGGGGAAACCCAAAAGCCACAGAGACTTTGCATCCAGAGGTGTTTCCTAGTGTTTTCTGATTCCTTATTCCCCTTTAAAGGAAGAGATGGTATTGGAAAAGCCCCTTTTGTGTCCCCTCTCATGCCCCGCTCCCCGGCCACCCTCCAACAGCACCCACACCATCCTTTCGGACATGGATCACCCTTACCTATTGAGCTGAGGAGAAGCTTGTCTCGACAACACTGCCCAGATAGCTGAGATTAATCAAAAACAAAGCAGTTATCAACACCCGCAAGGAGCCGAGCTCCGCAACACATCAGCACGTCAACAACTCCAAAAGGAAAAAGAGGAGGGAAAAGAAACCAAACCAAAACACAAAACGAAAACGAGGCTGGAGAAGAAATGGGGGAAAGAAACAGAAGAGAAAAAGGAAAAAAAAAATAATAATAAAAAAGGAAAATAAGAAACAAACGAAAGAAAAACCAAACCAATAAACCAACGAAGCGGATGGATACACTGCGGAGAAGCACGGACAACAGCGCTGCGCTAACATGGAGCTGGCCTGCAGCTGGGTCTCCTCCGGGGAGGACCTAAGGTCTAGGTGCTCGACTAGCATCGCTCCAGAGCTGTCATTTCCAGAGGCACACAAAAGCACTTTTCAGGCTCATTCAGCCTCCCCATCCTCTCCTCTGAGCCCTCCTTCCTTGCCCCTGCGTGGGGTAGCTTCCTAAGGCCGTAACGCTTCCAGGTACCAGAGGGCGGGAGTGAAATGCGGAGGTGAATCGCTGCCTTCCCTTCCCTCCCCCCCAGAATACTTCTCCACACGCCTCTGACCGCGCCGGCTCGGCGGGGCTGGCTGCCCCGGGCCCCCCACCCCAACTCCTCTCTGCCACAAGCCAGAGTTGGAGGAGGTGTGTGTGGGGGTTTTGACCGCGCCAGACAACAAGCCGAGATGAAGCGAGACGAAAGGATGGGACGGAAGCACGGTTACGGGGTCTGAGGTGCTGTGAAAGACGGAAAGGAGAAAAAGAGGGAGAGAGAAAGAAAGAAAGAGAGAGAGAGACGCTCTGCCTGGAGCAACCCTGGTACCTGGAAAACCAGCCGCTAATCTCTACTGCAGCCACATCCCTCTTTGGGGCAGGATCTGAGCGTGCCGGCAGCCTCCCGATCTCCGCTGGGGTTATTTTATGTTTTTGTTTATTTTTCCTCCTCTCCTGACATGCTGCTGGTGTGGCTAAGTCCTTGAGCTCTCTCCCTGCCCGCGTCCTGGGGCTGCAGCATCCCTTTTGCAGGTGGGGCGGTGACCGTGATAGCTGTTTCTGTCATGCATTAAAGCTCTCTAGACTCCGCGGGGAGGAAGAGGAGGAAGACAGAGGCGCGGCGGCGGCGGCCCTAACGTTCGAAGAAAGCCAAGAGCCAGCAGCTAGAAGAGGAAACAACTGCCGGTGACACCGGGACTTACCTAGACGAGCCGGGAGCCAGGTCTTTGCTTGCCTGGTAGACGGCCCGTAGCCCGAGTCACGGCACTCCCGGCTTCCCATGGGAGCAGCCGGGATGGAGGCAATCGTGCCGCCAGCACCGGGAAGGTCTCCTACCTAAATCCCAGCTCTCTCGGCCATGCAACCCGCGCCCGCGGCACCAGCCTCTGCCTAGCAAAGCCCGCAGGACGCCGTCTCCAAAAGGGATGCTGCAGCACGCCCAGAGAGACCCTACAAGTTGGGATGGCGATGGTGGGGAGGGAGTCAGAGGGAGCGGGTGAGGCAGGGTGGGGGAAGCCAGGAAGGGGCTGGGGAGGGGCGCACCACGGGGCTCACGCACTTACCCCGTGGCAGCTACCGTGGTGGATGTCGGCTCCGGTTGGAGAATCTCCTCGCCGTCCCTCCCCGGGGAAGGGATGTCTCCGAAAACATCCACGGTGTCCACGGGCAGGGAGGAGCCCTGGGAGCTGGAGTAGCCGGTGGCCAGGGAGGTGAAGGCGGTGGTAGGTCGGAAGCTGGGGCTGCCTCCCCGGCTGCTCGGCGCAGGAGATCCCGTGGACGGCGTGGACTTGCGGGAGAAGCTGACCGCCGCGGGGGGCTGCAGGGTGATCTCCGACACCTCCGCTTGCTGGATGAGGCCCGGGCGGGGCCGGGCGCGGGCAGTCAGCTCCGGGGAGCTGTTACGGGAGCTGAGGGGACTTTGGGTCAGAGGAGATAGCCTCGAAGGTTGTAGCACCACCTGATGTAAACTGGGCTCAGCCCTCCTGACCTGCCGAGGGCTGGGCCGAGGTCGGGGTTGGGGCTCGTACCACCTGGTGTCCAGGCTGAATGTGCTTGTGCCGCTGGGGCCGACGGGCTCGGACGGTTCGTGGTAAGGCAACACGGGTATGCCCATACCTTGGCTGGTATGTCTTAGCTGCCCTTGACATCCCATGGGTTGCATAGGTTTGTCCTGCCACTTGGTGGTGGTGGGCACAGAGGGTTGGCCCCTGCCGGGTGACTTGCCGGTCCAGCTCTTTGGTGCCTCCAGGGGCAAGATGCCCGGGTAGGATGCGGGGACCACCTGGAGGGAGGAGGGAGGTGGCCCCCGAGGAAGGCAGCCGCTGGGCTGGGTGCCCTCAGCCGCCTCGCAGGGCTGGAGCTGGTGGGGGAACGGCGCGGGGGCTGGCTCCAGGCCGCCGAAGGGGAACTCGGCCCTGCCCCAGTTCTCGGGGGACCGGCCACCCGTGGGGGTCTGGGCCAGGGGCAGCGTGCTGTTGGAAGCGTTCTCCCCGTTCTCCTCGGGGATGGTGGGGTGTCCGAAGGGCCCCTCGGGGGGCAGCGGCGGGGAGGACATGACTGAGCTGAGTGGGCTGACTTCTGGCATGTAGAAGGGCGGCGGATCCACCTCCCCTGGGCTGCTGCTGCTGAGGTAACCGTAAAACTGGTGGTGGAACGCCCGGGGGGCCGGCGGGCGAGCCTGGCCGGTGGCCTGCAGGGCGCCGGGACCCTCCAGCGCCCGGTGGAACCGGGGGCTGTATGCTGGTGGCTGAAGGTAGGACTCCTGGCTGGAGGACAGAGGGGTGAGCTGGGATTTCAGGGCGCCGACGGAGGTGGGGACGACGGGGTCGTCGTTCTCCTCGTCCGACTGCCTGAACTCGGGGTACATGTCCGTCTCCTCCACGAAGGGGAAGCCCTCGATCCGCCGAGTCTTCAGGGAGGGCTCCATCTCCGCTGGGTCCATGACGAAGCGGCCGTCTGGCCCGCGGCTGATAAGCTCGATGGGGGTCGTGGCCTCGGCTTCAGCCTCCGCCTTGGAGACGCTGTACTTCTTGCTGCTGATGGCTCGTTTGGTCTTCTTGTATAGGGAGAGCTCCTTCTCCTTGGTGGGGCTCAGCATCCGCTTGGCCTGCGGGCCTTGGTCATCAGAGGACTCTGAGGGGGGACGGAGCGTGCGGATGCTCTCGGGACTCACCTTGCCGGAAGACAACCTGGACCACAGGGAAGAAAAACCAAGAGGGGACAATCACCCAGAGGAGAAAAGAGGTCTCCTCGCCCAGAAGAACTGCCAGGCAGATCCAGAAAACAAAGTGCTACCAGCTCTCAAGACAGGAACCGCCAGGAGAAATTTGCTGGGACTGCCCAGGACAGCAGAGTCTCGCCTGGCTGCAGCACAGGGCAGAGGACCAGCATCAGTGTCCATCATCTCTGCTCCTCAGGAGTCGAGCTCAGCACACTCTGCATCCCCTCTGGACAGGCAGCTCACAGCAGTGCCTTGCGACAAGCTCCACAGCCCCAGCAAGGCAAAAGACAGATCCAGAGCTTCCTGTCAACTCCTTCAAAGGTTTCCTATGTTCACCTGAGCTACCCACACCCTGGAAACTCCCCAAAAGGAGGGACATCAAACAAATGTCCCCTCCCACAGAACTCAGCATCTCACTTGGAGAGGCTGATGGATCATTTCACATCAACTTTTACCCTCATTTTCAACAGTCAAACTTAAGGCTGAGAGCCTTAAAAGGCAGAGAGCATCAGAAGACTTCACTCAGCTCTATCTGGAAAGCCTCAGACAAATAGGATTGAAAGGCAGAAGGTAGCAGCGGATCCAACGGAGACAGTGCAGGCATGGTTCAGTGCAGTGGACAAACCAAAAAGAAGCAAGATTTAAGATCCACCAGCACCATAACATTCTATGAGGGTCCAGAGGCCAAAGCATGAGGTGTCCACACCTCAGACTCATGTTCATGCTGGGAAGATATTCCCATTATAAATGCTTTTGATGGGCTCTGCAAGGAGCTGTGGCTACTGCAGCACCGTGATCCACCACCTCTGGGCACATGTGGAAAGCAGCTTCAGTGGGATGCTCTTCATGGGAAGAGAAAAGACAAAGGTGGACCAGAGCCAGAAGAGAATGACCCAGGATCTACACTGAGCCTGCACGAAGGACCCTGTATGCAGTAGCCCTTCTCCTGAGGAGCCCCTTCAAGCTGGGTGTGTAGTTTAGCTCCACCAGCCAACTCCAGCTTTGGCCAAATGTCCACAGATCCAAAGGGTTCAACTCTCAGCTCAGTTTGCTGCATTTGTCCCTGCTGCTTTCTGCTCTAAAGCTCATTCACCTCCCATGAACCGTTGTGTTCCTGTAAGCTCAGGAAGCACACAAAATAACTCCTCAGGAGCACTCAAACAAGGTCAGACGTTTCCATTTGAGCCTTGCAACAACTGTAGGAAGGAGGCACCTTGGAAGACTCACAGCACAGTGCCACATCTGAGACGGATACTTACGGGGACTCCAAACTCTTCCTGCAGTGTGTTATCGAGAGAGGAGGGTCTGGAAGAGAATAAAAAAGGGGAAAGAAGAGAGAACGCTGAGGGGGCGCAGCACGGCACGGACAAGACAAACTCAACATAAAGACAACAAAAGACACTCAACAAGAGGCCAAGGTTTCATTTCTGCAGAGCTTTAATGGTTGCTGACAACACACAGCTCCCGTCACATGGTCCTGCCCATCCTGCTGCCGCAGCCTTGCAGGCTAGAGGAGAACGAGCCAATTCCCTGCCCTCTCTGGCTCCCCAGCTGCCCTCTTCCAGGCTGTCCAGGGAGGTTATAGAGTCTCCTTCTCTGGAGATATTCAGAATCTGCCTAGATATGTTCCTGTGTGATCCTGCTCTGGCAGGGGGGTTGGACTGGATGAACTTTGGAGGTCCCTTCCAGCCCCTGACATCCTGTGATTCCCTACTGGTTGTTCCTGCACGGGAGCTGCAGTCACAGCTTTTGGGAAGCAGAGTGGCAGGGTCTCCTTTGCAGGGGTCTTCTCTAGCCTGGCATGGCTGTCAGGCACTGTCCACTCTGGGCTGGGCAGGGAGCAGCTGGAGAGCCTAGCTGGAGGGGGAAACTCGACGAGGTGAGTGGTGTCCCCCATCTCTGGGGCCCAGAGGACACCCCAGCTCTAGCTCCCCAGCTCTAGGAGTTATCACCATGCGGGAGAGCTCCCTCAGCAATCCCAGGCTAGTTTCTCTGTCGCCTCTTCGCCCACCCTGCCTCTCCCGCTCCCGACCGCAGGTGCTTTCAGGCACAGCCGAGGGACGGAGTCAGGGTTTCACCTGAGGACGCGCACGGACGGAAGAAGAGACAGACAGGGTAGAAGGTTACCACCACAACACAGGCACGGAAGAGAAACCAGGAGGAGACAGGAGGGAAGGAGAGGAAGGAAACACAGCAGGGGTGGGCTCACCTTTCTTGCGCTTGAGCTTTCGTTTGCGTTGCTTGTTGACGAAGCAGGCAGCGAGTGTGCTGAAGAGGATGGCAGCAGCCAGGAAGCAGATGGTGGCAACAATGCCAGCCAGCACCGGGCGGGCCAGACCCTCGTCCGTCAGGTCAGGCTGAGGGAATACGTCTGGGGGAAAACCCTGTGATCAGGTGTTATGCACACACCTCTGCCTGCTGCCTCCCCCCAGAGACCTACCACAGCAACTGGGGTCAGGAATGATCACCACTGAGTAAAGACTCTGCTTCCAACCCAGCCCCTGGAGACAGCAGTCAGCGCTGCTGCAGGCCACTAGCAAGGGATTTAGCAAGAAAGAAGCCTCCACATCACACAAATCCACATTTGTGTATGAGCACACACAGCTGCACCAACCTGCAGTCATGTCTCATGCTGTGGCAGCACAAGGAATTGTCCCTTGGGTGCCAGCACAATGTGCTTCAGCTCTTCGTAGAATCATTGAATGGTTTGGGTTGGAAGAGGCCTTAAAGATGATTTGGTTTCAACCTCCCTGCCATGGGGCTCTGAGCAACCTCACCTAGCTGGAGATGTCCCTGCTCACTGCAGGGTGGGGCTGGACAAGATGACCTTGGAAGGTCCCTTCCAAGGCAGTGCATTCTGTGATCCTGTGAAGCAGGCAGGTTGCAGCAGGCAGCTTTCTGCACTGAGCTGGTACCACTTGGGGGCAGAGAGAGACCACTGCATCCAGCGCTGCGCAGAGCAGAGCTGGGTGGCTCCTCAGCTCTTCCATGGAAGCAGGATTCACTGCAGCCCCATCTCCTCCTGCTGCCCTTACCCTTCCCATCACAGCCACATACCCCTCACCTCTCCCTTGCTCAAGGAGGAGCATCCTCCGAGCTAAGCAGGGTGCAGGGTAGGTGCAGGAACTGCAGCATGTTGCAGTCTCCTGTTCCAAAGCTTTTCTCTCCCCCTGGACTCTGCACTGCAGTGCCACGTTTCCCTCTCTGCACCTTTCACTCCCACTTGCAGGCTGCGCAGTGCCCGGTGGCAGCTTTGTTCTCCAGGCATGCCGCAGAGCTGAGCTGAGCTGAGCTGCCACTCTGCACTAGCAGACACTCCATGGGAAGGGCTAAATGGGCTGGTTCGTCCTTGCTCACTGGTTCATTTGCTCATCTGAGTGCTAGCTCAGGTACCTGCAGAAGCAGAGATGCTACCACAGCTGGGGATAGAAGGAGCCACTCCTTACCTGTACTGGACACACCAGCAACGTTGCTGGGTTCACTGATGAGATCCTGCATGACCGCCAGGACCCGGAACTCGTACCAGGTGTCCTGAAACACCAAACATCTGTCAGAGCCCCTCCTGCAGCCTTCCTCCTCCCCCAGAATCACAGAATGGTAGGGGTTAGAAGGGACCTCTGGAGACTATCCAGTCCCAAGGCAGGTTCAACTAAAAAGTGGAAGATGTTCAGGTGGGTTTTGAATGTCTCTGGAGACAGAGAGTACACCACCTCTCAGGGTAGACTGCTCCTGGGCTCCAGCACCCTTTGAGAAATTCCTCATCTTTAGAAGGAACTTCTTATGTTCAAGTTTGTGCCCATTGCCCTTTGTCCTGTCACTGGGCACCACTGAACAAAGCCTGGTCCCATCTTCCTGACACTCAGCCTTAAAGTATTGATCAGCATTGAAGAGATCCCCCCTCAGGCTGCTCTCCACACTAAACAGTCCCAATTCCCTCAGCCTTTCCTCATCACAGAGCTGTTCCAGTCCCCTCATCATCTTTGTATCCTTCTGCTGTCTCCTCTCCAGCAAGTCCCTGCCCTTCTTGAACAGGGGGGCCCAGAACTAGACACAATATTCCATAGTGGCTTCACCGGGGCAGAGTAGAAGGCACAGAGAACCTCCCATCCATCTCCTTAAAGATCCCAGCGTGGGGATCAAGGCACTGCAAAAGCTTCCCCAGAGCTGCAGTAGGCAGTGCAACACCAGAGGCATGATGTGGGCAGCTCCTGCCTACCTGGGACAAGTCCTTGGCAAAAAACTCGCCCTCAGTGCCTGGGATGCCATCGTCCAAGATCTCCCACCTCTCGGCGAGGCGGAACTCCATGATGTAGCGGTCGATGGGGAAGCTGTGGTTAGCAGGAGGAAGCCACGACAAGAGGACGCCTTGCTGTGTCCTGTTGGCTGTTAGGCACCTCGGTGGGGTAACCAACACCAGAGGCTCTGGAGTTGTTACAGGGAATGCTGGAGACAGAGCAGACAGGGGCACCTTTGAGATGGGGCGAGGGGATGCACGGAAGATGCAGGTCTACACATGGGCAGGTAGTGGGTAGTGGCATTCCCACCCTCCAGGAGTTTCAGGCACCTCCTGGGCATGTGCTCTCTCATCTCAAAGACAGAAAAGTGGCTTTCCAAAAAGCAGGGCACTAATGGTGCAGCTGACTCGAAGAAAAGGGGCACAGCCTTGGAAAACCTCCTGCTTCCTCCCACCTCCTCCCGAGACAGCCTCAGGGCAGGTAGCAGCACAAGGCCCTTTGTGGTAGCTCCCTCTCTGAGCTGCACGCAAGTGATTTTGTGCTCTATTAACACCTCCTGACCCCAGCTGAACTTCAGGAAGAACTGAAAGGTGATTGGTACAGCACAGCTCTTCCACACTGTTTCTTGGGACAAGCCTTCAGGAGCTTCCAGCCAAGTCTACAAGCTTCATCCAGGACCCTCCACAAACTATCATCTACATTGCTGGAAACCACTGCTGCTGATCATCTCCATCAGCATCAGACAGGGCACACAGACCAAAGCAAAGGGCAGCATCTCCCCAAGGACCCCTGAATCCTATCTCTCTCCTCATGCCCACAGAGAACCTACCTAGAGTGTTCACAGTGACCACCTCACTGAAGGAGCTGGTACCCAGCTTGTTTTGAGCCAAGACACTGAACTGGTAAGCAGTCTCTGGTTCCAAGGTATCCACCAGTAGCCAACTGGAACCAGCTGGCACAGGGAGAGACAGCCAGTCATGGGGGCCAAACTGGGCTCTTTTCATCCTGCCAAGAGAAAAGGAAGCATCCTCAGGGCAGGAGCCTTTGACAGGGAAGACAAAGAAGCAGCAGTCAGTTCTCCAGTGAAAAATGGAGCTTCCCCGAGCAATGGTTTGGTCTGACAGCAGCGATGTGGATGGATGTGGGGCAGCCACCCACCACCCAAGAGCTGGCTTGGGAATGGCACACATGAGGACATCTGGGGACTGGGCACTGTTTCTATGCCAGGCCAGCACCCCTCAGCTCACAAGGACATGGCCATCAGTCCTCCCTTCTGCTCTGCACCACCTGAACAGGGTCAGGGACAAAAGCAGTGCCAACAGCCCTGCTCTGAGGTTACCTCCATCAGATCCCACAAACACGTGGGCATGGCACTCTGGGACATGGTTTGATGGCCATGCTGGTCTTAAGTTGAAAGTTGGACTGGATGATCCTGGAGGTCTTTTCCAACTGAAACAACTCTATGATTGCATAAAGAGGAAGCTGATGCATTTTAACTCCAGTGAGTGCTGCAAAGGCAATGGCTGGAGCAGATGAGCCCTGTTCCCATTTGTACCTCGACAGCTCCCAAGCCAGAGCCAGGTTTCTCTCAGCTGTCACCCTGTACGTACAACCTCACAAGAGACATCAAACTAAATCACCTTTTTTTTTTGCCATATTTGCCTAAGCTATGCCCAGGACATAACCCCAGCTTTGGCAGTGCAGCAGAGCCACTTGCAGGGAGCACAGGGCACAGCCTTACTGCTGGCATCTAACCCACAGTAAAAAAACAAAAGCTCCTAGTGCAAGCCCAGCACAGATGAGGTGCAGCCACCTCCACAAGCCAAAACCCTGCCAGGAAGCAGCATGGTGAAAGAGCTTCCATGTTGCAAAGCAGCATCACCTTGCTGCCATGATACTGGGGAGTCCCAACCCTCAGCTGCAGGTTTCAGGGGTGTCCATGAGGATTTGGGAAGGATTATTGCAGATGGTCTGTTCTGCATAGGGAAGGGGCTACATCTGGATGCAGCCAGGTAAATCCACTGAGTAGGAAGGAAAATATGGAGCACGGAGAAATGATGCTGCTGGAAAGAGCAAAAGGTGAGGCAGGAGAAGCAGCAGCAAATCATGGAGCCAATCAAGTTGGTGGTGAGCCATGCAGGAGTGGCTGCAGGCAGGGAAGTGTCTATGGCTCCACAGCCTCACCACAGCTCCAGCTGGGACTACAGCTCCCAGGATCCATCACCACTGCAGCAGAGACATGGAGGGCAGTGGCAAAGCTCGTGGCAGGTTCCCCTGTCCTATTTAACTCCACCACCCTCACATCCCTTCTCCTGGGAGCTGCTACAGGCAGGCTAGCAAGGGGCTGAGGGTGGGGACAGAAAGGGTCAGTGCAGCACTAATTATGCCCTTGGGGACAGGACATACATCCTGCATGTATGAAGGCAGGATGCAGTGGTGGCCCTGGAAATCCCTGGGGAGAGAGGTTTGCATTTCCAGCATTGGCAAGCACAGAAGCAGGAGGAGAGCAGGAACTCCACAAAGGCAAAGCCATGTTCTGCCTGAGCATCCCATTGCCACAGCAGGGAGGGAAGCACAGGGCTGGTCAGCACCACCACACACCCAGCACCACCCCAGGCCCCTGGGCTCAGGGAGCAGTCCAGGCCTTAGGGTTCACACCCTACAGTCAGGGCAAGACAAGTCTCTGCCTCCCCATTCCAGGTCCCCCCAGCAGCTACCACTGCCTGGAGGCAGGCTTGGGGTCTGGGAGAGCCTGATGAAGGCAAGAACTTGGCAGTAGGTTGCAGAGCAAGAGCAGCAGCAGCTGCCTCCCTCCAAGCTGAGCCACGTGCCCAGAGCAGAGATGTTTAACCACTGCTTCCCAAGGACGTTTTCATCAGAGCAAGGTCTGCTCTGCTTTCCCCCTCTGCTCACTCCACTCCTCCTCATTTCCATCTCCTGACAGACTGTCAAACCCCACCCCACCAGTGTCCAGCCTCAGGCTGGAGCTGAGCAGGAGTCATTACTGGCAGCATCTATCCTATCTCCACTCTATCAGCAGTCTCCATCAGGGCAAATTAAGGCGAGGGAGAAAAGAGAGGGCGAGAAGAAAGGCTGCAGAATGCCAGCCCAAGCCTGGGAAGGGAAAGCATCATCACATTTACAAAGACAGCTCTTCAGATGAGGAAGATGTGCAAATGCAGAACCCAAAAATAACCCTCCCGACCTCACTGCAGCTATGTTTCACCCTCCCCTGCCCCAGAAGAAATCCAGCAGGGCTGAGCCAAGCTCCAGTGTGGGAAGGTGGGACCCACTGTCTTTGGGCACTGGTTGGTACAGGAGCAATGGGAGCAAAGCCCCACAAGGCTCAGACACAGATGGCATAACACAGTGCCTGGTCGTGAACTCAGCAGGGATTTAAGCACCTCCAGGGAGTCAGAGAGCAAGGAGACAATTTCTGCTTAGTCACAGCTCTTCCAGAACTCTAGAAAGGTTGCATCCTCCATCCTCTCCCTGGCTGTTAAGCTTCATAAACAGCTTATCTTGAAATTAGATGCCAGAGGCAAAGCGTCTGCCTCCTATCACCGGCAGAACCAAACCTGCTGGGGCAGCAGGAGGCTCTGGCTAGCACGGAAGGGAAAGGAAGCTCAGGAACTCCATGATCCCACTGCCACCCACCTCTGCCAGGCTCAGCCCTGCGATGCTCATGGGTGCAGAGCTGGGCACACCACCCTCCCCCACACTCTTCCTCCTCCCCCCCACCTCTTCCTCCTCCCTCCCCACCCCGGCTGCTCGAAGCTCAGGTCGGCTAGGAAGGAAAAGAAGCAGAGAGCAAAAGCATGCCAGGATGACTCACAGAGGGCCGTACCAAACTGAGAAAGTCTGCTCGTATCCACCGTCGTAGCCGGGCTCCCAGGAGACGTTGGCTGAGGTCATGGCGACCACAACGTGGACGCTGGTCGGGGCGTGAGGGCTTGTGCCTGCCAAGAGGGGAAGGGATGGGTTAAAAGGGAGCAAGGCCACGTGCTGGGGAGCAAAGGAAGGGACCAGCTCCCAGCTGTGATTTGAGAGGACTCCACAGAGTCATTTCAGACCTTCATAGAACGGTTTAGGTTGGAAGTGACCTTGAAGATCTTCCAGTTCCAACCCCCTCCTGGCCATGCACAGGGACACCTCCCCCCAGCCCACGTAGTTCAAGGCCTCATCCAACTTGTCCTAGAACATCTTCAGGGAGGGGACATCCACAACCTCTCTGGGCAACCCGTGCCAGCGTCTCCCCACCCTCACAGCAAGCCCTAAGAGTGAGAAAACCAGCACAGCACCACTCAGCCTACACAGAATCACACAGAACTGTTTGGGCTGGAAAAGAACCTTGAGATCATAGATTCATAGAATGGGTTGGGTTGGAAGGGTCCTTAAAGATCAACAAGTTCCAACCTGCTGCCATGGGCAGAGACATCTCCCACTAGCACAGGTGGCTCAAGGCCTCATCCAGCCTGGCCTTGAACACCTCCAGGGAGGGGACATCCACGACCTCCCTGAGCAACCCATGCCAGCATATCACCCTTCGAGTCAGTGACTCTACTAATCAATGACTCTAGAGTCAAGGACTCTACTCAGGACCTGCTACTGGCCACCCCCTCCTGGTCATGACAGTAAAGTGGATGCTGACAGTAGCGGTGATCTTGACTCAAATGATGACCTCTGCATCAAACAAAGGCCACTTGTGGATACAAAAGAGATGAGCAGGAAAAGGCAGAATCCCAGCATGGGAGTGGTGGGTGGGGGTTGGAAGGGACCGCTGAGGATCAGCCATTCCAACCTTCTAAAGCAAGGTCACCCACAGCAAGGCTGCCCAGGATTTGCAATGCCCAAGTGGGTTTGGAATCTCTCCAGAGGAGGAGACTCCACAGTCTCTCTGGGCAGCCTGCTCCAGTGTACTTAAAGCAGACCTTGCCCTTCATGGGAAGCATCCCCACATCTCCTGTCTTGCCAACGCATCGCCCCAGGGCCTGTCACCATCCATCCCCAGGGAGCTGTCCCCAAAGCCCCATCCCCTCCTGGCCATACCTACGACAGTAAGGTGGGTGCTGGCAGTAATGCTTGCGACGATGTTGGTGGCAATGCACTCCCACTCGCCGTGGTCGTCCTTGCCGAGGGAGCGGATCTGCAGGGTGCCGCCGGGCAGCGTGTTGTGCTTGCTCCTGCTGGGCTTCCCTACCTTGGGCAAGGAGCAGGGGTGGGGGGAAACCAGGCAGAAAGGGGGGAAAAAAAAAACACCACGACTCAGAAGCGGGTTGCTGGGGTAGGGCGAGGTGGCAGCAAGAGGCACTAAGCTACCTGCACGGCCCAGGGCGCGCCGCCGGGCACCAGCAAGGGATCTGGTCTGTCCGGTCGCGGCAAGGCAGCCGGTTCCTCTGTTTTGGAGAGAACCTGGCGGGGCAATGTGAGAGGCAGGGTCAGGGAGGCTGATGTTCAGTGCTCAGGCACCAGAGGAAAACCCCACAGCACTCACATGGACACTGAGCCCCTCTCCCAGGGCTCAACCTGGCATCCAAAGCTGAAAATGCTCTGGAGGAAGGTCCACTGGCCACCCCCAGAGCAACACTCTTCCACTATGAGCCCCAGAAGATGCTTAAACTGCCCTTTGACCAGCAGCAGGATCCTTCACATTAGAGGTTTGACCAGCAAGGGCCCCATGGGGACACAGGAGGATGGCATGTGTGGAGATGCCCAGAAGATCTCAAGTTGAGTGAAAATATGGATCTTGGAACAACTCATGTATGCACCAATCAACCAGAAAAACTGCAAATCCCACATGGTCCTGAGTTCTCTCCAGCTCTTCAAGACAGGGGTCTCTGCTGATGGACACTGGACAACAGTTTGATAACATGCAGGATGGGCAGAGAAGTGGATGGGTACGTGGTCTTCAGGAGTCCTTCAAGAGACTGGTCAGCACTGGTGGGTTGCTGAGGAGTGAGGGAGCTCGCTTCTGTCACTGGGAAACTGAGCCCAGCCAAGTCCAACTCTGACTGCAGTCAGAGGGAGAATTTGACAGTCATGAGATGAGGACTCCCAGAAGGCATAGGAGTTGAAAAGAAGCCTGAATAAGAATGGTGAAGAGAGGGGAGGAAAGAAAATATGTTGAAGAAAAGGACTACATGACCAACGAGTTTTACGTAGGTCACTTGCAATCTGTGCCAGTGATGGTCCTCCTCATGCTGGTAAAAACTCCAGCATGCCACACCACAAGGGTTTAGGACAGCACCCACTGGGCACTGCAGGGGCACTGCTCACTCTCAGGAGCCCTAATGAGGGGACAAGAGGCTTGGAGAGAAGATCCTGATGGAGGACAAGGAGCTCAGGAGGTCCCCTGCACAGTGGCTTTCCTACAGGAGCAGTGAAGGTGGTAAGCAAAGAGTATGCTGGGGGACTGGAAAGCCCAAATTGCTCTCAGGTTGGGAACCATGTCAGATCCTACTCTTCAGAGAGGGACCTTAAAGATCATCCAGTTTCAAATCCCCTGCCAAGGGCTGGGACACCTCTCACTAGCACAACTTGCTCAAGGCTTCATCCAACCTGCCTTTGAACACCCCCGAGAAGGGGGCACCCACAACCTCCCTGGGCAACCTGTCAAGAATTACCCACGTCAAGAATTTCTTCCTAATCTCCAGTCTCAACCTCCCCTCTTCCAGCTCAAAGCCATTGTCCCTTGCCTTGGCAATACAAGTCCTTGTCAAAAGTCCCTCCCCAGCTCTCCTGTAGCCCACTTCGGGTACTGGAAGGCTGCTGTAAGGTCTCCCCAGAACCTTCTCTTCTCCATTCATTATATCCAGTCCCGCATCACTTAAACTGCTTCTTTCCAGTGTCTTCAAAGTTACTCAGTCACTCGAAGTCCAACCCCTTGCCAAAACACAGCCAAAAGACCCCTGGGCACACTCTGGTAGCACATCCCCTCCCACCACAACAAAAGCATCGCTGGGGCTGTGCCACATCCCGCTGGTGACCACCTCGCAGGCAGGCAAGGAGGAGAGTGTCCTGCAGGCAGCAGCAGTGAGGAAGAGGAGGGTGGCTGGGGCAGGGGCAGCACTCAGCCTTGCAGATGCTGCCGTGGTGGAGTTAATCATGGGATTAAAGCAGCTGGGGGCTCCAGGCCAGGCTTCCCCCACCCACCTGCGGGACAGGAGGGCAGTGGCTCAGCCCGAAGCGAAGCAGCTGTGCCTGCAGTTTGCTCTTACCGGGACAGAGTGTGGCTTCTCTGTCTGCAATATTCACCCCAAGCCAAAGGCACTGCAGATTTGTCTGGCAGGCCGGGTACCTTTCTCCAGGCGATGATGGGAAAGGGATCTCCGGCAGCAGCGCAAGGAATCAACAGCTCCCTCCCTGCCTCCTGTCTGTACTCCCAGCCTGGTAGCACCGTGAAATAGGGGGGGTCCTGCAGGCAAGGGAAAAGGGAAAGAGAGTCAGGCAGGGCCAAATCCATGGAACCATAGAACTGTCAGTGTTGGAAGAGAGATCTGAGATCACCGAATCCACCACTCACAACCCCACCACTGCTGCTAAGCCACATCCCTCAGCACCACCCCCACAGTGCTTTTAAGCACCTCCGGGGATGGTGACTCCACCAGCTCTCCCTGGGCAGCCTGTGCCAGTGCCTGAGAACCCTTGCTGCTTTCTTAATGTCCAACATGAACCTCCTTTTGGCACAACTTGAGGCTGTTTCCTCTTGCCCTGTCATTTGTTGCACGTGAGAAGAGACCAACCCCCACCTGGCTTCAGCCTCCTGTCAGGGAGCTGTAGAGGGCAATGAAGTCTCCCCTTAGCCTCCTCTTCTAAGACTAAACAACCCCAGTTCCCTCAGCTGTTACTGGTGTTCAAGGCCTTTCACCAGCTTGTTTACTCTTCTTTGGACACACTCCAGCACCTCAGTGTTCCGCCACACACCGAGCAGCTTCCCACCACCAAAACCAGCCCTTTCCCAAAACAAATGAATCATCAATGAGGATAAGCTTGAGGCGTTGCAAAGAAAACCACACCGGAGAGCATGTGCTAAAAAGGAGGCTGTGTGGTACACCAAATTATACACCTGCAGGAAGGTTTTCTCCACTAGGACATCTTGTTCAAGTTGTAAGGAAGAAGAAAGGAATGAAACCCACCCACATCACATCAGACACCAACCTGACTTCATTGACTCCGCAGCCGCCTCAGCGGATGTGTCTGTGCCACACAGAGCGCTCTCGTGTGAACCTCAGCACCATGCCATGAATCACTGCTGCTAACAGCAGAGCACTTTTTGTTCAGGGAAGGAAGAGGCAAGCAGCTCCCACCCCAGCTGCTCCAGAACTGCACTGAGAGCCCAGGGAGCCTCGGGCTCCGCACGCAGCAAGAGCATGCAGAGCATCCCTAGAGCTCAAATCATCCTTTTGTTGAAGTCCTCTGTGAACTTCAGCCCAGGGCAGCAGGGCACAAAGGCCATCCCAGGGACGTTTCCTCTGACTACCCTGGCCCAGCACTACCAAAGCTTATGCTCTGACTCAGCCCATGCTGAAGCATGTGCTGCTGCTGCTGTTGCAGAGGGGTATTTCCAGGATGCACTAAGGGTTTGCCTTGGTGCTCAAGGCATAGGATCACAGAAGGGTTTGGGTTGGAAGGGACTTTAAAGATCATCCAGTTCCAACCCCACTGCCATGGGCAAGGACCCCTCCGACTAGCCCAGGTTGCTCAAGACCTCATCTAACCTGGCCTTGAACACCTCTGGGGTGGGGGGGTACCCATGACCTCCCTGAGCAACCTGTGCCAGTGTCTCACCACCTTCACTGTAAAGAATTTCTTCCTAATCTCCAGTCTAAATCTTCCAGCTCAAAGCCATTGGTCTCATTAGAAGCTATTATAAAGCAGTCCCTCCCCAGCTCTCCTGTAGCCCCTTTCAGGTACTGGAAGGCTGCTCTAAGGTCTCGCCAGAGCCTTCTCTTCTCCAGGCTGAACAGCCCCAACTCTCTTGGGGTGTGCTCCACCTCCCTGATCATCTTCCTGCTCCCCTCTGGACCTGCTCCAACAGCTCAGGTGGCAGTAATTACCAACCCAGGAGTGGCTCCAAAACTTGCAATACCCTTCAGAACTCTTGTTGGCATGAGAAGACCCCTCCCAGCAAGCAGAGTGGCTGGCAAGGATTTCAGCAGGCAGGTTACCTTCAGTACCAGTCGGGCAGGGGGAGACTGGCCCATCGTACCCAGGGCGTTATAAGGCACACAGGTGTAAGTGCCGAGAGCATCTTCGGTCGCCTCCTCGATCCGGATCGAGCCATCCTCCAGCAGGTTCCAGCCAGAATACTGCAGCAGGGAGACAGGAGGACTTGGAGACACTCAAAGTCAAACTTGATGGGGCTCTGAGCAACCTGATCTAGGTGGGGATGTCCCTGCTCACTGCAGAGGAGCTGGACAAGATGGCCCTTGAGTGTACCTTCCAACCCAATGCATTCTGTGATTCTGACTTAGAATCATAGAATCAACCAGGTTGGAAGAGACCTCCAAGGTCATCCAGCCCAACCTATAACTCAGCTCTATCCAATCAACCAGACCATGGCACTAAGTGCCCCATCCAGGCTTGGCTTGAACACCTCCAGGGATGGCACCTCCACCACCTCAC
>VWYK01058159.1:81281-101352 GCA_013399775.1 Semnornis frantzii | reverse complement strand
GGAGAGCAGAGCAAAGGGACAGAATCCACTCCCTTGCCCTGCTGCCCACACTGCTCTTGCTGCAGCCCAGCACACAGTTGCTGTCTGAGCTGCACTCACACCGCAGCCTCATCTTGAGCTTTTCCTCACCCCAGACCCCCAGGGCCTGTTCCTCAGGGCTGCTCTTAGCCATTCCCCACCCAGCATGGAGCTGTGCTTGGGACTGTGCCTACCCAGGTGCAGGACCTTCCACTTGGCCTTGTTGAATGTCATGAGGTTGGTCTGGGCACACCTCTGCAGCCTGCACCCCTGCAGCTCCCTCTGGATGGATCCCTGCCCTCTAGCAAGTCGACTGTGCCACACAGCTTGGTGCCAGCTGCACACTTGCTGAGGCTGCACTGATTCCTCTGTGCATGGCACTGACAAGGCTGTTAAACAGCACTGGTGCCAGCACTGACCCCTGAGGGATGCCACTTGTCACTGGTCTCCAGTGCTCCCTGCATTTTCTCTCCATGTCCCCATGCATCCCTGCCCCAGGGGCTTCCTTACCTTCTCGATGCGCAGGGGACGTCCATCTTTGTTCCACTTGACCAGCGTGACCGGGGGCTCCGCCTCGACCGGGCAGCGGATGTATCCATGTATCCCGATGGGAATGTAGATGACAGGAGGCATGTTCACCACACGGGCAGGATCTGGGACACCAGCAGCACCACGTTAGCATGAGCAAAGAGCCCACCTCGCCCCCACCACCTGGCTTCAGAAGACCTGAATGCTGGTTGACAGTTCTCTGAACGTGAGCCAGCAGTGTGCCCAGGTGGCCAAGAAAGCTGCCAGCATCCTGGCCTGGATCAGGAACAGAGTGACCAGAAGGACCAGGGCACTGATTGTGTCCCTGTGCTCAGCACTGGCAAGCCCACACCTCAAATTCCAGGTTCAGTTTTGGGCCCCTTTCTCCAAGGACATTGAGGGCCTGGAGCGTGTCCAGAGAAGGGCAACAAAGCTGGGGGAGGGTCTGGAGAACAGGGCTGGGGAGGAGCAACTGAGAGACATGGGAGTGTATAGTCTGGAGAAGAGGAAGCTGAGGGGAGACCTCATTGCTCTCTACAACTCCTTGAAAGAAGGCTGCAATGAGGTGGGGGTTGGTCTCTTTTTTCCTATGATCAGGTGGTAGGAGGAGAGGAAACTGCCTCAAATTGTGCCAGGGGAGGGTTAGGTTTCTTTGCTGCAAGAGTGGTCAGGGCTTGGTGCAGGCTGCCCAGGTTGGTGGTGGAGTCCCCATCCCTGGACATGTTCAAGAAAAGTGTGGCCATGGCACTCAGGGACAGGGTTCAAGGGCCATGGTGGTGTTGGGTTGACATTTGGCCTTGATGACCTTATAGGCCTTTTCCAGATGAAACCTTCCTGTAATCGACATCACTTGGATAACAAATTCCAAGCCCAACCACCACCTCAGCTCCCACAGGCTGCTCTCTCCACACAAATCCCCTGTAATACCCAGCATTGCTAGGAGGCTTTACTCATGCCCAGGGTGCTCATTAAAAGTTGCACTGAAGAAACATTAAATCTGCCTTCTCCCACCCTCTGCACCGACTTGAAGCCCCAAGCTGCTCCACCACACTCAGCCTGTGGGACGTGCAAGACACAGTGCAGACCCCACAAGCACCCCCCCAGCAACAACAACTCTTCAACTCCTGAGCCCTAGAACACACCAAGAGCAGTGACCAAAGTGGGAGAAGGGATCCGCAGCCAAGCTGCCGTCAGCCTTTTGCCTCCTGTCTGTTTGTTCTCACAGCTTGTGCCTCCTCAGGGCTGGGTCACACTGAGCATCAGGGCTGGGTCACATCAAGCATCAACCACCTCCACCCTTTCCAACAGGATGCAAGGTGCCTAAAATATCATAGCTAACCCCCACCCCTCACTCCTCTTCCATTGCTGCACCACCCACGCAGAGAGGCGTCTTGCGATCCTCCCGTCTAGGATGTGTCATTAACAGAGCTTCTAAGAGCTTTTTAATTAAGTGTGAGTGGGTTGCAGAGAACCTAGACTTGCTTTAATAAGAAGCTTTTCCAGCAAAAAAAAAAAAAAAAAAGGAAGGAAGGAAGAAAAAAAAAAGTTACTTTTAATAAGAAGAGTGAGTATTTCTACGCCCTCGTCTAGACACCAGTAGCATGAGGTTATGGGAAAATCCTGACGGAGCTTACGCTGCAGGAAGGGATGAGGGAGTGTTAGTGAGGTGTGGGGTGAAGCATCTCTGTGCTGCTGATGCAAGAAGGCAAAGTTGGAGGTGAAGAGAAGATATTCAAGAGGAACAAGAGAATCACAGAAT
This sequence comes from Semnornis frantzii, assembly GCA_013399775.1. Classification (NCBI taxonomy): domain Eukaryota; kingdom Metazoa; phylum Chordata; class Aves; order Piciformes; family Ramphastidae; genus Semnornis; species Semnornis frantzii. Next base: position 99,047 of record VWYK01058159.1, on the reverse strand, counting down.
GGTAGGAGTTAGAAAGGATCTCTAGAGATCAAGTCCAAGCCCCCACTCTCCGCTAATAGGGCTTTGCCCAGAGCAGGTTGGCTTGGAATGTCCAGAGAGGGAGACTCCACAACCCTCTGGGCAGCCTGCTGCAGGGCTCCAGAACCCTCACAGGAAAGAAGCTTCTCCTCAAGTTCAAGTGAAACCTCCTGGGTTCTAGTTTGTGCCCATTTCCTATCACTGAGAACCACTGAGAAGAGTCCACCCCCAATCTCCACCTTTTAGCTATTGATCAACATTAAGGAGATCCCCTCTCAGGCTGCTATTTTCCAGGCTAGAGAGCCCCACAACTCTCAGACTCTCCATCTCTCAGCCTCTCCTGCTCAGATGTGATTGAGGCCCCTCAGCATCCTTGTGGCTCTCCACAGGACTCTCTCCAGTAGTTCCCTGTCTCTCTTGAACTGTGAAGCCCAAAACTGGGCACAGTATTCCAAATGTGGCCTCACCAGAGCAGAGCCTCCCTCAACCATTTGGCCCCACTCAGGAAAGGCTGAAGGGTACAGCAGTGCCCTTTTCCTCACTGCTTTCTTGGGGTAAAACCAGCAAGTTTGGGAGCCCTGCTCTGTCCCTGCCCAAATGGATAAACCCAAAGCACTGCCCAGAACTGCGCACCCTGGCAGTGGCACCGTAACCCAGATTGCCAAGCACCACATATGGAGCAGGCTTTAACCCACCCCCTGCTCAACTCCACCTCTTAGGAAATGTAATCAAAGCTCCAGCAGCCTGGGAGAGGGTAATGGGATTGAGCCTTTCACTACTAGGTCACTGGCTGGGGGCCAGCCCAGCTCACTAATGACCCAGAGCCCTGTCCAAGGGCTGCATCTGGGGGTGGGAAACCTCTCTCCTGAGTACAGACGAAAAAGTTTGCTGTGGAGGAAAGAGGCTGGAGGCACAAAAAGCCTCCTTGCACAGGGCTGGTTGAGGGGTGGATTGTCCAGGGGCCTTTTTTCCTGCCATTAGAGCTATTTTTAACAGCTGTCAGCCCTAACAAGCAGCCCTGGATTAGCAGCAGGGCAGATTTAATGGCCTGAGGCTGCGCACGCTCCCAGAAGCCACCCAGCCAGGCACAGCCAGGACCTGAATTGCTCCTCTGCATGGGCACAGCAGCAGTGCCCATACACCATGCCCCTCTGCCCCATCATCTAGCCCCAGGGGAAATTGATGGGACCTTCTCATAGAGAAGCAATAGCTGCCTTCCAAAGCCTGAGGAGAGCTACAAGAAAGCTGGGAGTGACAAGGGCTGGGAGAGGCTCACAGGATGTTAGGGGTCGGAAGGGACCCAGTCCAACCCCCCTGCCACAGCAGGACCAGGCAATCTAGCTCAGGGCACACAGGAACACATCCAGACAGGCCTTGAAAGGCTCCACAGAAGGAGACTCTGCGATCTCTCTGGGCAGCCTGTGCCAGGGCTCTGGGACCCTTCCAGTTAAGAAGTTGCCCCTTGTGCTGAGGTGGAACCTCCTGTGCTGCAGCTTCCATCCATTGCTCCTTGTCCCATCCCAGGGAACAAGTGAGCAGAGCCTGTCCCCCCCTTCCTGACCCTCAGTCCTCAGATATTTATAACCATTTATCAAATCCCCTCTCAGTCTTCTCTTCTCCAGACTAAGCAGCCCCAGGTCCTTCAGCCTCTCCTCACCAGGCAGTGCTCAGTCCCCTCAGCATCCTCATAGGCCTCCACTGGACCTTCTCCAGCAGATCCTTGTCCCTCTTCAACTGGGGAGCCCAAAACTGAACACAGTACTGAACAGCAGGATGAGGGACAATGGCTTTGAGCTGGGGGAGGGGAGACTGAGACTGGAAATGAGGAAGAAATTCTTCACAGTGCAAAGAGGGAGACACTGGTACAGGTTGCCCAGGGAGTTTGTGTATGTCCCCTCTCTGAAGGTGTTCAAGGCCAGGTTGGACAAGCAACCAGGGCTAGTGGGAGATGTCCCTGCCCAAGGCAGGGGTGTTGCAACTGGATGATCTTGAAGGTCCCTACCAAGCCAGCCCATTCTATATGACCTACCAGCCCTTCTGGCGGCAGCTCCACACTAACCAGCACCGGGTCTGCAGGCAGCAGCTCTAGAGCAGCCTTCAAAAGGCAAATCACACATCCCCTCCGCAGCCTTCTCTTTCATTATACAATAAAATCAGGCTCTGCAGCCTCTCTGAGCAGAGCAATATTGCAATTGTGAGAGGCAGCAATTGAGGCCATTACTGTGGAAGGCCACAGGACGCCAGCGGCACACTACCCATTACCGCCTGGGGAGAGCGAGTGTGGGAAGCAACCCTCCTGCTGCAGCCCCTTCTCCTCCTCTTGTTTAGATCAGTTACTGCCTGACAAACATGACAGGCAAAGCTGCTGGCAGGGAAAAAAAGAAAAAAACAAAAAGAAAAAGGGTATGCCACAGGAAAGAGCTCCCCAAATAAACACCAAAAAATAGCAGGTAACTGTGGCCAAGAGCCCTGACCTGGTGTTTCTCTGCCGATGAGGACAGATGAAGGATGCTCACTTAAGTCAAAACCCACTTGTATCAAAGCTGAACACTGGTCCCAGCTGAGTGGGGCTGCCTAGGATGCTCAGGCTATTTGTTTTCTTCTTGCCTGTCTCCTACAAGCCCATGTGGGATGCTCTCAACCTTGTTTGGGTGTCAAGAAGGAGTCAGTCTCCTTTCAGCGGTGGCCAGTGACAGGACAATGAGCAACAAACTGGAACACAGAAATTGCCACCTCATCATGAGGAGAAACTTCTTTGCTTGAAGAGTGCTGGAGCCCTGGAGCAGGCTGCCCACAGAGATTGTGGAGTCTCCTTCTCTGGAGACTTTCAAAACCCACCTGGATGCCCCTCTGTGTGACCTGCCCTAGGTGCCGCTGCTTTGGCAAGAGAGTTGGACTCAATCCAACTCCATCTAACCCTTACCCATCTGTGATTCTGGTTCCTCTTAGATACCTTCCCTTCACCTCCAGCTTTGCCTTCCTTCATCACAGCAGCCCAGGCATGCTGAGGACAACAGCACACTCATTCAAAGGCTTCTGTCACATCAACCTGAACCTCCTAGTACCACAATGGGATGAGAGAGCCCCTGGGGCTCTCTCAGAGCTGAGTATTCTCAATGCCAACCCCATCCCTTGGGATCAGGCCCTGCTGGTTGCACTCACACTGCACCGTCAGGTAGGCAGAGGCTGATGGGGAGCGGCCCAGGCTGTTGCTGGGGATGCAGGTGTACTTCCCAGCATCCTCTGGCTTCACACGGAAAATGATCAGCGTCCCATCGATCAGGATCCGCACCCTCAGCTTCAGGTCACTGTGGGACAAGAGAGGAGGATCAGTGGGAGACGTGGGGGGCAATGTCCACTCCGTTGGTGGTCCCAGCAGGATGAGGATATGCTGTCTGGCATGGGTTGGATTGGATCTCCCTCCCACCAGTAACCTTTTATATTTGAAATATCCCCCTCAAAGAGCAATTTCACCACACTTGGAAGCACTCTGATCAGCTCTCCTCAGACTTCACCTGGAGCACTGTGCTGGCACCCCCAGCACAAGGAGGACGTGGAACTGTTTGAGCCAGTCCAGAGGAGGCCATGAAGATGCTCGGAGGGCTGCAGCAGCTCTGCTACAAGAACAGGCTGAGAGAGCTGGGGCTCTGCAGCCTGGACAAGAGAAGGCTTCCAGGAGACCTTGGAGTAGCCTTCCAGGATCTGAGGGGGGCTGCAGGAGAGCTGGGGACAGACTATTGGCAATGTCTTGTAATGACAGGATAAGGAGGAATGGGTTTTCATTGGCAGAGGGGAGATTGAAACTGGACGTTAGGAAAAAGTTGTTTGCAGTGAGGGTGGTGAGACACTGGCACAGGTTCCCCAGGGAGGTTGTGGAGCACAGAAGCACAGAATGTGATCAAAGATCCCATTCTGTGACTCTGTGCTCCACAACCTCCCTAGAGGTGTTCAAGGCCAGGTTGGATGAGACCTTGAGTGACCTGTTCTAGTGGGAGGTGTCCCTGCCTATGGCAGGGGGTTGGAACTAGATAATCCTTGAGCTGTCAGAAACTTCTGGAAAATTCTGTTTGCAACTAAATTTTAAGTCTCCAAACTGTAAGAGCTGTCCCACCAGCTAAAACTCACTTCTTGAAGTAGACATTCTCCTCCTCCCAGTACCACAGGTAGGTGAGGTTCCCGGGGTATGCCTCAGCCTGGCAGGTGAAGAGAGCATCCTGGGAGATGTTGACTGTGATGTTCTCCGGAGGGGAAACAATGAAGGGAGGTCCTGGATTGAGGAGACAAAAGTGTCAGCCCCATTGGTACAAGCATCCCCACTACAGTAGCTCAGGCTTAGCTCCATCACAGCATTTCTGGCTGGGAGATGCTGGGGGGGGCCTGAAGCAGAGCTGTCCCTGATCCCACAGGATCACTGAGCACAGAGGGCGACCTGGAGGAACATGGTTGCCCTTTTATTCCCAAGCCTTTCCCTTAATCTCTGCAGCTCTGGGGGAGGGCACACAAGTTCATGCCTCCCTTCATCCCAACCCACATTTCCAGGAAGGATCACATCACCCACAGGAAAAAGCCAGGGGTGGGGGGAAACAGCAAAGTGCCAGGAGGCAGCAGCAAGCATCCCAAGTCAGCCTCATGAAGTTCAACAAGACCAAGGGCAAGGTCCTGCAGCTGGGTCAAGGCAATCCCAAGCACAGATATAGGCTGGGCAGTGACTGGCTTGAGAGCAGCCCTGGGGAGAGTGACTTGGGCTGCTGGTGCGTGAGAAGCTCAACATGAGCCAGCAGTGTGCACTTGCAGCCCAGAGAGACAACCAGAGCCTGGGCTGCATCAGAAGTGTGGTCAGCAGGGTAAGGGAGGGGATTCTGGCCCTCTGCCACACTCTGATGAGACCTCACCTGGAGTACTGTGTCCAGTTCTAGAGCTATTATTACAGGAAAGATCTGGACATGCTGGAACGTGTCCAGAGCAGCGCCACGAGGATGTTCAGAGGGCTGGAGCTGCTCTGCTGTGAGGAGAGACTGAGGGAGTTGGGGCTGTGCAGTCTGGAGAAGAGAAGGCTCTGAGGAGACCTTGTTGTGGCCTTCCAGTATCTGAAGTGGGCTACAAGAAAGCTGAGGAGGGACTTTTTAGGGTGCCAGGTAGTGACAGGAGTGGGGGGAATGTAGCAAAACTAGAAATGGGTAGATTCAGATTGGCCATCACGAAGATCTTCACCATGAGGTTGGTGAGACCCTGGCACAGGTTGCCCAGGGAGGTGGTGGAAGCCTCATCCCTGGAGGTGTTTAAGGCCAGGCTGGATGAGGCTCTGAGCAACTTGCTCTAGTGTGAGGTGTCCCTGCCCATGGCAGGGGCGTTGGAACTGGATGACCCATCCAGCCCTGACAATCCTCCAATTCTATGATCCTCATCTCACCAGCCCAGGCAAAGCAGAGCAGAGGACGCTCAGTGCTGCTCTCCCTGCCGGTAGCTGTTGACCTAATTAAAGATGTATTTAATAGAAGCAGGAGGCCTGCCATGCCTCACCGCCATCTGACAAGGTGCTTTGTGACAGCCTCAATCTTTTCCCTGCCCCCGGAACAAACCCGAGCTGCCAGCCAGGCCCAGCTATGCAGCGGCAGAGCCGCTCTGCCGCGCCCACCGCACTGCCCCACTTCAGTGCATTCCTCTGTCCTACAAGCTGAATGTGGAGCCACACGGCAGCCGGCACCATGCCAAGCCCATCAGCCTTCTGGGTCACTTCGAGGTGGCATCGTGGCTCTGTGGATCTGTGGAGTGTGCCCCACACAGAGCCCACTCCAGGCCCCTGAGGGGACCTTTTGACAAGGGCTTGTAGAGATGGGATGAGAGGCAAAGGACTGAAGCTGGAAGAAGGGAAGACTGGAGATTAGGGAGAAATTCTTGACAGCGAGGGTGGGGAGACACTGGCACAGGTTGCCCAGGGCAGTTGTGGATGGCCCCTCCCTGAAGGTGTTCAAGGCCAGGCTGGATGAGGCCTTGAGCAATCTGGGCTGGTGGGAGGTGTCCCTGTCCATGGCAGCGGGGGCTGGAACTGGATGAGCTTTAAGGTCCCTTCCAATCCAAATCATTCTGTGATACTATGGTGTTGAGATGCCCCTTTCTGTAGGGCAGGGTAGGATCCGGTGCGGTGGCATACTCTGGGAGCAACCAGGGCCTTCCAGTTCTCCAGCATTCCCTTCCCTTCCCATCCTCACCACTTCCATAGTAAAGCTACTGTGCAGGGGACACCCTGAGTCTAGTGGAAGGTATCTCTGCCCATGGCGGGGGGGTTGGAACTGGATGATCTTTAAGGTGCCTTCCAACCCAAACTCCATGGCTGTATGACCTCACCTTGAACCAGCAGGCGCGTGGTGTGCACAGCCTCTCCCTGGATGCTGTAGGCTCGGCAGGTGTAGGCTCCCCTGTCCTCACGGCTGACCGAGAGCACCGTCAGGCTCCCATCACTCACCTGGGGACAACAAAGGATGACCCTGGAGCACCCCAGGGTGGGGGATGCAGCCCTAACCTCAGCTCATCACCCCCCCTCCTCCCTGCCTGCCATGGCAGAGAGCTGCTGGTGCTTTCCAGGGCGGGAGAGAAATGGGTTTCCCTGCGCTGCAAGACTTTGGATATTAATAAACCAACACACGCTCGATGCCGAGGGGAAGGAAAAGGGAATATCAAAATAAATAAATAACCCTCACAACAAATTCATCTCCTGCTGAAGTGACTGGCAGGCAGCAGGCTCCAAACTGCTGCTGCCAAGAGCCTCGGCACCCTCAGCGCTACACGAGGAGCGGGATGCGTTGCCAGAGCTTTCCCTGCTCCCAAGGGATCTGGCTCTATCCCTGGGGTGTGGAACAAGGAGGGTGACCCCAGCTTGCTCACTGTCCTCCCCACAGGGCCACCAAGAAGAGCAGTTGAATTTCTCCCCAGGGATGCAGCCGAGAAAGGATGGGCAAGGGATTGTCACCTCTGGCATAGCAGCTACCCCCCATGCACAGGGAGCCTTGCTTCCAGCCAGGCTTCAGCCCCCCCCTCCTCAACATTCTGCCTCATCCTTCTATTTCAATTAGTAACAAATGATTCCTAATTACTCTCATTAGTGCCTGCACTGATTCCAATGCCTGATTTACCAATTACAGCTCAGGGGGGAATCTCTGCCTGGGAGCCTCTGGGATGCAAAGAAGGTCCTAGAGGAGGTGGGGGGTGGCAAATCCTCCCTGCCCAAATCCCCCCCCTGCCCCAGCCCCACAGTATTCATCTCTACTCTGGGACACTCTGTCCTCAGGCTGCAGCCCCCTCTGGAGATCTCTGTGACCCGGTGGAACAACAGAACATCCCCAGGGAACAGAAGGGAATAAGGCTGCCTTAAACATCTAGAGATGTTCCAACCCAAACCAGTCCATGATTCTGTGAGGGCTCTGGCCTGAAACCAAGGGCAGAGGCTGCTGAGATGGGGGAGGGAGTGGAAATGGGCATCTGGAAGGAGAAGTGCTGACAAAGCAGGTCTGGCTCCAGGCACAGTGGAGCTGCCACCACTGCGGTCCCATCGATACCATCCCCGCCAGCGGGACGCCCAGGAGCTCCCCCAGCACCCACCTACCTGGTACTTGCCATTGGCACCCAAAAGGTCTCCCTCTTTCAGCCAGGTGACGATGGGCTTAGGGTTCCCAAATGCCATGCAAGTCAGGGTGACACTGCTGCCTTCCTTCGCCTCTACGTACTGCGGCGGTGTCTCCGTGAAGGTGGGGGGAGCTGCGGGGCAGGGGAGACCACCATGACCTCCCTCTTTCACCCACTGTTGGTCTGAGGACCCATGGGGACAGAGGGGAAGCCACCATCTCCAAAAGGGGCACACGCCCCACGTCCCCATGACAGGGCTGGGACCAGGCACAGGATGAGGGATGGGGACAACATCAGAGGCTGTCCCCAGGGGCAGCAGCTAAGGACATCCCCTCCATGCCACACTGCACCCCAGGTTCTGTCCCCTCTGCTCCCCAGCAGCTCCAGGACACATCACCATGTCCCCCCCACCCCCTACACGTTGTACATTAACTTGCTATTGTCAAAAGAGGGGGAAAACACTGCAGTGCAGATCGAAAGGCTCCTTCCTGATGAAAGAGCTGGCAGGATTACAGCCCGCCCCTAATTACCAGCAGCTGTTAAAACCCACTTTCGAGGAAGGCAGGTTGGCAATTTAATCTGCTCAGGGAGGGGGAGGAGAAAAAAAAAAAATAAAATCGTATTTTGTTTCTCCCCAAATGATTTTTATTTCCCCCACCCAAGAAAAAATTAAGGATTGGAATGCGCTGGGGGAAAGCCACAGCCTTTTCCTCTGCAAGCATTTCCTCAAGTCAGGAAGATTATGGTTATTATTTTAATTTATTATTCTGCTATTAAGCCCCTGCATGTCTTGTGCTGCTTAAAACCCCCAAACCAACCTATTTTGTAAAGGGGCTTGAGCCCAGGCTGGGCCAAGGCCACCAATTGTCACTTCCAGCTCCCCTGAGCTGGTAGTTTGCAAGACTCATGCATGTGATGGGGGTGAAGCAGGCACCATCCTCCTCATCCTCCTCTCTTCTTCCTTCCCAATCCTCTGAGCTTGTTAGCAGGAGGAGGGCAGGAGAGCAGGAGAAAGGAGGCAGCAGGGAGGACAGGGCTGGTGTAACTCACAGCCCAGCCTGCAAAGCCCCTGCTCGCTAATTGGGCTCAATTAGGTGGCTCCGCGCCGTGCCGCAGCCCAGCCGGGCCCCGAAAGCTTCAACTAATTGCTCAAGGTCAGGCAAGACCAGCAAGGAGCTACCAGTGCCCACGTTTCCTTCTCCAGCCACCCCACTGCAAGCAGGAGAGGCACAGCTAAAAATAAAGACCTCTCCTGACGGTGAAGAATGACAATTTGCTAATTAGTTTAATCCACAGCCTTAATAAAATGAGAAAGTAATTTGAGTGCATTTGAATTTCAAGAAAACAAAGATTTGATTTTCTGATCTGTTTGTTAAAGAGGAGATTCGTTCCCAGCCCCCCCTTTTTTTTTGATGTCTCTCCTTTAGACAGGCTCAGCATAATTAAACTGTGGGATTCCTGGTTCGTCCCTTTTGAAGTCATGCCCTAGCTGGAGCAGTCAGCCTGGATGGCTTCAGGCTTGCCTGTCTGCAAGGCACAGACACCACCAAGGTCCAGCAGTTAATGGCAATGGTGGTGTTGGGTTGGCAGTTGGTCTTGAGGATCTTAAAGGTCTTTTCCAACTGACACAATTCTATGACTGAGGTGCTGGAGCATATCCAAAGAAGGGCAGTGAGGCTGTTGGGAGGGTCTACAGCACTCTCCTGAAGATGGAGAGAAGAGGCCAGGAGGGAGGAAGCGGAAGATGAGGGGAGACATTGACAGACACAAAAAACCCAAAAAGCAGTTGGGAGGAGGAGATGAGCAAAGAGACAAATGAAGTGCTGGCCAAGCTCCCCTTGGCCTCCAGTTCTTCCTGGAAGACCTTCCTGAGATTTGAAGCTAAGGAGTTTTTTACATATTTCTTATGTCATGATCTTAAAAGACTAAGCAGGTCCAGCCTGAAACAGAAAAGCCACAACTGGTAGCTCCCATTGCAAGACATTAAGAATTAGGAAGAATTTCTTCCTTGCAAGCATTGTCAGGCATTGGAACCGACTGCCCAGGGAGGTGGTGGAGTCACCATCCCTGGAGGTGTTCAAGAATTGTGTGGCAGTGGCACCTGGGGCCATGGTGGTGTTGGGTTGGGACTTGGCGATCCTAAGGCTCTTTTCCAACCAAAACCAATTCCACGATTCCGCCCACCAGAAACCAAAGGCAAACCCATCTCAGCACCCACCCCTTGGGCTGCTGGTGCTGCCCCCACCCCAGCAGCTCACCGTTGACCGTGAGGTGGACCCAGCTGCCGTTGTGGAAGGTGTCGTACTGCTGGTCCAGCATGAGCACCTTGCACTCGTACCAGCCCTGGTCCTCGGAGCGGACCTGCTCAATGCGCAGCGAGGCTTTGTCGTGCAGGCTGGCCCGGCCTGTGGGGAGGACACAGCCATCACCTTGGTGCCCACCCCCCCAAGTCCCATGAAATTGCCCCACCAACATGCACACCGAACTGGCTCCACTGGAGCATCGTTGTAGGGGTAAGGCCTTGAGCAACCTGGGCTAGTGGAAGGTGTCCCTGCCCATCACAGGCTGGGGTTGGAATTAGATGATCTTTAGGTCCCTTCCAGCCCAAATCATTCCAGGATTCTATGACATCCCAGCCTGGCGCAGGCACCAAGCAGCTGCAGCAGCTGTGGGGCCAGACAGAGGCTCACCACCCTCAGTTTTGGGCCACCCCACCGCATCGTGCTGCCAGTGGCAGCCAGCTAACAATGCACTTGCCCATCTGGGGAGGGCAGAGCAAGCTGGCATAGCCAGGCCAGGTGTCTGGAGCAGTATCTGCCCACAATGACACCAGCCTTCTGCTCCCAGCCAGGCACTGGTGGAGGTACAGCAGGCAGCAGGCATGCCCAGGAGCTTCCCAAAAAGCAGAGTGGCTCCAGGCTGACCCTGTGCAGTGCCTGGAAAACCAGATTGGCAACAAACCAGCCCAAGCCTCCACCCCAGCCCAGCAGCCACTGGGCTCCAGCATCACTGAGTTTGGCAGGGCTTAGCCCAGGCTCTGGTGCTGGCATCCTCCCCACTGCAGGATTTCCCAGGGAAGCAATTTGGAAGCTCCGCAGAGCTTGGAAGCAGGGTAAGACCCAGGGAAGCATCCTCAGGACCTCCTTCCCATGGAATGGCATTTAGGACAAGAGGAATTGGCCTTGAGTTGCACCAGGGGAGGTTTAGGTTGGAGATTAGGAACAATTTCTTTCCTGCAAGAGCAGTCAGGCATCGGAACAGGCTGCCCAGGGAGGTGGTAGAGTCTCCATCCCTGGAGGTGTTTGAAAACTGTAGACATGGCACTGTGGGACACGGTCTAATGGCCACGGTGGTGCTGAGTCAACGATTGGACTTGACAACCTTAGAAGCCTTTTCCAACCAAAACAATTCCATGATTCTCTGAAACTGGTCTGTCCCTCCAGTGCCACCACTCTCAGGGCTGGTCACCAGCCCAGCCAACCCACCAGAAGCCACCAGCCACGTGGGGCAGGTGTCACATTGGCAAGCGGCCATGTGGGCTCTGCATCTCCAACCTGTCACCTCCACCCGGCAAGCGGCCCCAGCTCCATCCTTAGCATCTCCCCCCCCACACCCCCATCTCAGCTCACAGCTGCTCTGGGGCACAGCGGCAGCAGCCGCCGCTGCCGCCACCACGCGTCACCCTGGGTTTCTCTGCCTCGCTTGCTCCCGTCCCACGCAGCCCAGCTGGCTCCTTAGCTCTGCTGCTTAATTAAAACCAACTAGGTGGAAAGCAAGCAAGGAGAGGCAGAGCCCGCGCGGGCTCCGACAGAGAGGCGGATGGAGCGGAGCTGCACAGCCCAGCCCGCACCTCAGCCAGGACCCAGAGCGGCCCCTGCGCTCCCCAGCGTCCCCACCCCACCCCTGGGACTCACCGGCATACTCTGGGTCGACATGAGGAGGGTAAAACCCAAACTTGATGAAGATGGGGATGGGGACGCCGAACTTGAACCACTCCACGACATAAGGAGGGGGCTGCCCCGTCAGCGGGTGGATCACGTCGCATCCCAGGATCACGCTCTCGCCAGCGCGAGCAGTCACGAACTCAGGCTCCTCCCTCGAGCCAAGGGCACCTGCCAGGGGGCAAAGGAAGGTGCTGTGGCTGATCCCACCACTGGACCCCAGCATCGATGTTAGCCATCCACCTGGGAGCCCCCTGATGTGCCGACAGTGCCCATCACCCCCTACTGCCTGGCTTTGCCAAGGGCAGCCCCTGGGCCTGCACTATCCCAAGACCAAGGAGGGGTTCCCCAAGCTCCTCTGCTCAGCTTCAGGGCCACCTCTACAGGACTCATGATCACAGACCACACGCAGAATGCATCAGGTTGTAAGGGCCCTTCAAAGGTCATCTTGTCCAACCCCTCTGCTGTCAGCAGTGACATCTCCAATGAGATCAGGTTGCTCTGGGCCCCATCAAGTTTGACCTTGAATTTCTGCAAGGGTGAGGTCTCAACCACATCTCCGGGCAATCTGTTTCAGTACATGATGGTGACCAGCAAGTACCTCCTGCTTCAGGATGGCTTCTCACCACCTGCACCAGGGCATGGGGGGTACACAGTGATCCTACAGGACTTTTGGGGGGACCCTGCTCTCAGCAGAGGAGCATGTCCAGCACTGCTCCCCACCCAGCACCATCACGGGGAAGAAGCTGTTTCTGTAGCCCAACTTGTGCCCCCACATCCTCTGGCAAGTGGGATGGAGCATGCAGGGACCACCGACCCACAGCTTGGATATGCCAGCCCAGGGATGCAGCTTTCTCAGGGCAGGCTGAGCCCTCAGAGCAGTGATGCTTCAGTCAAGCTCACTCATCCTCAGGTATCCTGGAGAGCCCCAGGCCTCAAACCAGTCTGCGACCTGCGTGTCGAGTCTGGCACCCTGCTCCTCCCACCCAGCCCCCATAATTAAATTGGGCTTTGGTCTCAGCCCGGAGCCGAGGCAGCGCTCAGCTGCAGCCTGCCGTCATCCTGCTCTCCCCATCAGCAGCAAAGCTGCATCCTCAGCACAGCTCTCAGAAAAGGAGAGGGGAATACCCAGGGCTGGGCTTGCAGGGGGGAGAACCTAGGAAATGGGGGGGGGGGGCCCCCAAAAACTGCAGGCCCATCTTTCCTTTCCCATCAAGGAACACACCCCCCTTTTCCTGGCGCACATGGCCACCGCATGCTCCAGGGGGGATTCTGGGGAGGGCTGCTGAAGGAGGGCTGCGGGGAGAAGGATGCTCGGGGAAGCACGTTCCCACTCCTCCGCGCTGCTCCTCGGGGCTGCCGGTGATTGGCGGCGAGTGACATCACCGCTTCCCCGCCACGGGAGCTGAGCATCACCGGCTATTTTTGGCTCTGGCACAAGCGCCTACCAGCGAGAGGCCCGCTCCTTGCCACCCCACGGGCTCACCAGCCAACGGCCCTCCCGGGGAGGAAGGGCAGCAGGCAGAGCCAAACCCTCCCCTGCCCTGCTTCAGAGAAACACGGTCTGATGGCCAGCCTGGCACCCTGGGTACCCGCAGCAGTGAAGCTGGATGGTGACTGGTCTAACTGGGAGGGCTGGCTGGTGGCAGCAGGGAGGGCAATGCTGGGAAGCAAATCTAAGCAGCAGATGCTGCATCATACAGGGGTCCTCATGGCCAGGTCCCTGCCTGGACCCCATCCTGGGGGCACACACGTGCAATATGCAGACATGCACCCTGCTCCTGCCCTCCCTTCCCGCACTCAGCAACACTCTTGCACCTCTCGCTATCGCTGCATCGCCAATGAGCTCAAGCATTCACACCCTGTCAGCAGGGATGGTGTCAGCCCTCCCATGCCACCCCAATAAAGATCTGCAAGGACCTGTCCCGACCTCGATGTGCCCATCCAAGGTTGGGGGGGGCTGCACTGCAGGGCTGGGAAGCCCCCTCCCTGCCCACAACCCCTCTGAGCCGATCAGGGACAGTGGCCGTCACGTGCTGCTCAAGAGCATCCAAGGACGCGCGCATCCCTGCCCGCCTCGCCCGAGCAAGCGGGTCCCTGGCACCTCACTGCCTCCAGAAGGACCATCCTACTCCCCACCAGCAGCAGAGGATGGAGGGCACAGTGCCCCAGCCCACCAGCTCCTGGGGTACCATGGCAGGATCTTGGTTTCCAGCTCCTCAACGCCCAGTTAGAGCCTGGGATGCTGATGCATGCCTGGCTGGAGAAGCACATCATGCAAAAGGCCACCCAGACACCCCAGGGATGGGCACTGGGGACTCACAGCCCTACAGCAAGATCTCATGACTGGTTCCCCAGCAAGCTGGTGGGTGATGTCCGCAGTAATGCACAAGCCAGGCACTCCACTGGACCCATGCCTGGCCAGGGCTGCCCGGGTGGAAGAAAATAGGTCAGCCCCAGCAGCTCACAGCGCCGGTGTCTGATCGCAAGGCCGGTGGGGAACTGCACGCACGGCTGAGCATCACCTCCCCACACGCACGGCCAACTGGCACCCAGGGCAGCTAACCGGCCCCCAGCTCTCCCCAGCTGCCACCCGCCCCACTGCCCTCCTGTCCCAGCTTCCAGAGACAGCAAGAAAGCAAGAGGGAGATGTCTGACAAACCCCTCCTTGGGTTTCCCCAACTTCCCATCCCTGACCAGGTTCTCCTTCCAAGTCCTGGCCACGGAAGGCACACAAGCGATGGAGGTTGCAGCTCTCGATCCAAGGAAGTGTTTCTCACCCCCACATTTGTGGGGAAATGCTTGAAAACAACCAGCAGATGCCAGAAGACACAGAGCACAAACAGAAGAGGTATTTTTAAACCCACTTGATACTTTTTTTTTTTCCTAGCCAAGTTCAGGGTGGAGGGTTTCAAGACTCAGCCTGTGGTCTGGAAATCAGGGCTGACATCGGGGAACTGCAGCTGGGACAGGAACCCCAAACCCCCACCACTGGTGCAAGAGCTCACATGCAGCTGGGGGATGCCTCATAAAGAAAAACAAGTAATCAACAGGCTTCGTCATCCAAGCAGATCCAGGAAAAATAAAAGCACGCCGCGTGCCAGGAGGCAAGAATACAAGATGCGGAGGTGGAGTTGAACAGCATCCCAAAGGGAGAGGAGGGAAAGCTGCTGCTGCGGAGAGACGGTGCCACCACGGGGCTCCCCAGGAGGCTGGAAAGACCCTCAACAGGGTCTGGGCAATACCCTCCCCAGGGAATGGGCTTCCAGTTGCTCCTGTTCCAGCAGCACAGCCACAAGGTGACATGGGACTTAGTGAAGCTGAGGCAGCTCAGGTGTGCTTGTTGAAGCTGGACCCTTCCTGCAGATGCTTTGTGAGAAGGTTACAGTGGTGGCAGAGCAGGTTTCCAAATGCAGTAACACCCAGGAAGGCTGCGCCTGGCAAGGCGGACACCCATGTCCTGCAGTCAGAGAGGGGATCTCATCCTGACCTTCTCCCACCCTAGGCACTCATCCCCATCCCTGTGCCCCCCATGGAGACAGTGAAGGCAGCAGGCATGAGGCGCCGAGCCCACGGACCTCTCCTCCCTGCTGAGTGGAGACGAGATATGCTCTGACACATCCCGATCGCAGCAGCGGGGGCAGGATATGGTGAGGATCTCTGAGGACAAGGCCACTGGCATGGCATATGGAGGCCAGCAGGGAAAGAGAGCAGGCAGCCAGTGCCACAGAACAAGGAGGGCAGCAACCGCAGCCCAGGGCTGGGGACAGGGAGCACCCACTGAAGGGACGCTGGCTGCCAAGGCGACACGTGGGGTGGTGGGAGGTCTGCCTGCCCCCCCCCACAACAATGGGGCTGCATGTCCCCACTGCAAGCTCAGTGCCATCCCCCACTGCCTATCGAGGGTACCCACAGCCCCCTGGGAACAGCCCCAGGGGCTGGGAGCGCAGCCCTCACCCCCTCCCCCAGCCGGGAAGCAGCATCTGGGCTTTCAGCGCGATTCCTGCGCTTTAAACCCGATTTTCCAGATGGATGGAGGGCGACGCACAGGTCAAGTGACGTGCCTCAAGGTCATGTGGGGCCAGCCGAGGAGCAGGATTAGCAGCCAGGGGTGGCTCAGTGCCCCCTTTGCAGTGAGATGGTGGCTTGGAAACCTGCCCCCACAGACACGGGGTGACCCATGGGACTGCCACACATAAACAGGCAGCTGCCCTGGCACCTTCAGGGGATCATGTATGCTTAGGGTGCCACCCCACAGTAGCCTCCAACCCTCTCTGGTGGGTCCCAGTTCCCTGGGATGGCATAAATCTGGCTGGATGGCAGGTCAGTGGGCACATGTACTAGCACAGGTCAGTGGTCAGAGAGGCACAGAGATGAAGCCTGCAAGAAAATTACTTACTCATAGTCATTCTGGGGATCCCTGGGTCAGAACAGGGACACCAGTGTTTGCCCTCTCTCAATGCCACCTGCCTAGTGTAAAGCATCCATCCCCACGTGCCACACAGCAGCTGCCTCACAGGAGCCATCATCTCCCAGCAACAACCAGCAGCTACCTGTGCACTCCCTCCAAGCAGCTGCAGTGGGAGGCTGGAGCCAAAAATCACTCCTGGGGAGACCTCCTGCATCCAGAGCACTGCCAGGTTGCTGTTGCCTTCATCCAGACCCACATGGCACAGGTAGCCACGGGCAGGCTGCCTGCATTGCCCTCCCCATGGAGCAGCGTGTGCCACCCCGATGCCTCCACAGCCCGACTGGGAACTGGGATGCAGGCAGCACTCGGAGCTGCCCGCCAGCAGCTCTTGAATCACGCTGTTCCTGGCTCAGGCAGCCCTCCCACCAACGCCAGACATGGCATGGAGCAGGAGGAAGAAAGCTGTTTTTCCGAAGACCAGCTGGTCCTCTGGGCCCCCCCAGCTTGGGAGATGCCTGCCACAGAGGAAGGACTCCACTATCAGCATGGCATGGGGCTGGACCCAGTGCTCACCCATCCGAAGGGCTCCTCTTCCAACCTGAAGCCACAACCTCCAAGACAGGAGTGGAAGTGAATGGGAACCAGCCCATCATGCCACAGCTCAGGTGAAGAACTTGCAGGGTCCTCCCATCCAGCAAAGCTCCATCTTCCCAGTCAAAAGGTGACCCATCTAGGAAAGCATCACCCTCCAGCAAGGCAGCAACCAAGATGCACACATTTCCCATGCCCTGCGTGCCCATCCAACAGGTCCGGAGGAGCAGAAATCCTCCTGGATGGATGGCTGGAAACGGTAGTTGGGCCAACCCCCTTGGCCACTCCTGTGCCAAACCATTCCCTTGCCAGAGGAGAGCAAGGCCAGCACTGCATGTGCCAAAGGTGGTGGCTGCTGGTCCAAAGCCCATCTCGGCCGAAGAGGCAATGGCTCTGCACCGGGCGAGCGTCAGGGATGGATGCAGCACCAGGACGGCCACAGCAAGCACCTCCAACTAGCCAAGGTCAATGCCGTGAGCATCACCTGCCGTGGTNGGGGGGGGGGGAGTCTTCGACCGGAGCCCTCGCCTGGGGCTGATGAAGCTGAATCCTCCCTCAGTGAACGGCACCCGATGGATCCACAAGCGTTCCCGTGCGGTGCCGCATCACGCTCGTGGGAGAGGGAGGAAAAGCCTCTCGGCATCACGGCACTGCCAGGAATGCCAGGAGGCCAGTTCCCTCCTCCGACACCCACTCCCAGTGCGGTCACATCCTGGTTCTCCTCCCCCATGCCGTAAGAGAGGATAACTGTGCCCTCCTTCCCTCCCTGAGCCGATTAACGCCTGGAAAGCCCTCGCAGAGCCAGGCCAGCCAAGAGTGCTGCCCAGGGCCAGCACTGCTGCATCCCAACTCAGCGAGGGGGAGGTGGTGTGGGAGGAAGGCCACAGCCAAGGGAAAGGTGAGGGCATCGGCACTTAGCGAGCTTCAGTCCTACTCCAAAGCCCCGTCCCCAAGCCATGCAGTGTGACAGCTCCCCACGAGGAGGGGACAGTGCTGGGGCAAGTCCTACAGGTTCGCTGTCCCCACGCAGCCCTCCCGCAGTACCCACCCACCGCCCACCCACGCGTTACTCACAGCACACTCATTCATCAGGTACAGGCTGTTCTGTATGCACAGGGCACCCCCGTGCCTGGGGGTCCCCACCACCCACCCAGGCACCAGTTTGCCAGCCTCATCTAAGCAGCT
>VWYK01058159.1:59583-73760 GCA_013399775.1 Semnornis frantzii | reverse complement strand
ATGCGGTTTTGTCCCCAGCACTCACCGTCAGCCCCTTGGCACAGCTGTAGGGAAGGTCCCCGGGGGAGGGGCTGGAGCAGCTGCAGATCTTCCCACCTCTTCTTCCCGTGTGTGTCCTGGAAAGAGGCAAAAAAAGTCCCAGCCCTTGTAAAGGATGCAAACTCTAGAAAAGAAGCATCCCACATCTCCTGCCTGTGATTGCGTTGGTGAAGGGTCAGGCATCAGCATGGCCCTGGGCAGGAGGCAGCAGGCAGGAGATAAGCAAGAGGCAGCAGGGCACCACCAACCTCTCTGGGGACCTGTCTCACCCTTAGCACAATGCAGATTGTCCCCACACCCCTGTTCTACTGCCCCACATTGAGGCACAACACCACCCTCCAGCACTCCTAGGGCTGGTGGCAGTGTTCCCCCCTCCCAAACACTAAAAGGATGCCAGAGTGTTCTGTTCAGTGCCAGCCCCCGGCAGCACCACGCTGCCACTGCCAACCCCCCCACCATGGCACCCCGGCACTGCCGCCCACCCCATTACTCACTGGGCCTCTCTGGCACTGGGAACACACCTCCCTGTGTGGGGAGCATGGGCACAGCACGTGCTCCTGGGGGCTGGGGGACTTGTCATCGGCGCTGTCATCGCCATGAGTAATGACACTTTGTCTTGGCTTCCCCTAGCACGGCCCCCAAAAGCCAGCAGTGTGCATCTATAGCTCCTTGGGTGGGGGCACAGCTTCATGGCAGCTGCTCAGCTGCCACCTACCACGGGGAAACTGAGGCACGGAGCCTTGGCACCATGCCTGCCCTGGGCTCCTGCGGAGAGGTGGAGAGGCTGAGCCACCTCGGGGTGCAATTGCAGGCCAGGGAGGGAGGTGACTCACTGAAGGTCGGGTGGTGAGGCTGGATCAGCACACCGCTGTCCCGGTGCTCCAACCTCTCGCCCTGGCATCCTTGCCAGCCCCTGCACATGCAGCCTGTCATCAGCTGTGACACACTCTGCTGACGTCCCTGAGTCATGTGGCACCAGCCTCGCCGGTAATTACCGGCGGCAGGAGCTCTTTCCCTTTCCCCGTTGTTCTCTGCAGCAGCTGGGCTTGCTGGTGCCCGTGGCCAGAGCCCACCCCGGCTCAGCACAAACCCCTAACTGGGGGAGAGTTGATCAGCACACTGAGCCGAGCCCCAATCTACTCCCCCCGGACCCTCAACAATGCCAGGCAGAGAGCACCAGGCTGCAGGACCCTCTGCCATGTAAACATTGCCCCCTCCCCCCCAAAATCACAGCAATAAGGGCACATTCTGGACCAGATGCAGTGGGGTACAAGGATCTTGGGGTTCCCTTCACAGCTGAGCCTGGCAGCAGCCCGGGAAGAGGACAGGCAGGCAGGCAGGTGCCAGGCTGGGCTCCAGCCACCTGGTCAGGGCTGGCAGAGGGCAGTGAAGGGGCTTGCAGTCCAGGGAAGGGGTGGGTGCCAGGCTTGGAAAAGTCTTTTGCTGCTGGAGAGAAGGGCTCTCTTGTACCGTGCCAGGAGGCAAGGGAGGCTCAGAGCTTCCTTTGTTCAGAGGGGAGCAGACGGTGGGTGAGGGGGGCTTGAGCCACACACCCTCCCCTGCCCGAGCTGCACCAGCCTCTGTGCACCAGCTCCCTCAAACCCAGCATCCCTGGTGGGGGGCTCAGCAAGGAGCCCAAGGACTGATGAGGCAGAGATCACTCCAACAAGATCACTTTCCCCACAGCCATACCAAGCAGTTACCAGAAACCAAGCTAGGGGGGGAGGGGGCAAACCCAGGGGCTGCATAGGGGGGAAGCTGGCAGAGCCCTACCTGCTGGGAGGACCAGCCATGCCCCTGCAGTCTCAGTGCCCCCTGCCCCATGATGAGTGAGCAAATCCTCACCTCCCAGAAGGAGCAGAGATAACTAACAGGATTACTGGAGGCCACAGTCCCCCAAGCTGTTTGCCCCTGCACACGTGAGCCCAGGCAGTGTGAAGAGAGACCACAGCCCTTCCGTGGGTCCCTTCCATGGGTCCCTTCCGTGGGTCCCTTCTGTGGGTCCTCTCCAGCTGCAGCCCAGTCACTCTAATGAAGGGCTCAAGGAAACAGAGGGTACCCATTTGCCATGCTGTCCCACAGCACAGGTTTGGTGGCTCAAGACTCTGTGCCCCTCAAGCTCAGGGCATCACAGTGACAGCCCAAAACCCTCCCAGGGATATGGGAGTCTGAGGGACAAAGCTGCAATGAGCAGGTGATACTGCAGCCATGGGGAGGCAATTCCCAGCCAGAATCATAGAATTATAGAATGGTTTGGGTAGGAAAGGACCTTAAAGATCATCTAGTTCCAACCCCTGCAATGGGCAGGGACACCTCCCACTAGACCAGCCCACTCAAGGTCCCATCCAACCTGGCTTTCAACCCTTCCAAGCCTGAAGCCTCCACAACTTCTCTGGGCAACCTGTTCCAGTGCTTCACCACCTTCATGGAGAAGAAATCAGGAAGGCAGTGACACCTCCCTGTGGGTCGCCCCTCTCCAAGCCTGCCACGGCACTCCCAGGGGACACAAGACAGTTGGCCATCCTGGGGAGAGGTGGCAGCCCCCCCCAGGGCTGGGGCACCACCTAGATACACAACTCCCAAGACTGTCCCTTCAATTAAGACCTGCACAAATTAAAGAGATGAGTTGGCGAGTCCTCAATCAGCTCATCACCAAAACCAGCCCAGCGAGCCAGCCCGGCTGGGGAACGGCACCGTGGCTGGCAGCATCGCTTCCCTGCAGCTGGGCTTGGCCCCGAGTCAGCTTTCCTCCCTCCTCCCCCCGTCTCCCCCCCCCGCTAGGCAGCAATCAGCCCTGCATTCAGCAGGAGGATGATTAGGCAGCGAGTCAGACCACTCCCGGGACAAATGTGCAATCAGCCCTGGGGAATGGGTGGCACAGCCCCAAGGGATGCCCCAAAGCCCGGTGAGAGTGTGGGCAGCACAGCACCCTGCTTTGCTGACTCTCTCCCATCCCCAAAAGCAAAGCCCTCTCCAGGATGCTCTCCCACTCCTGCATCATTCCTGCAGGAAGACCATGAAAAGGTCCTCTCCTCGTGCACCCACCTGTGCTGATAGTGCCGGCAGTGGAGCAGCTGGAAATCCTCAGCTCCAGCCCAGTTTTCCCCCCAGCAGGCAGCAGCAGGATAGCTTTGGAGGGGAGATCTCCAAACATTCCCAAAAAGAACTGAGGCAGCACAGCAGCCATGCTTTGACCCACCAGATTCAGGGAGGGCTCTCTCCACCACTGCCCTGGCCCCACCTCCCACGGATGTGGTCCCCCTGATTGTATTTCTGCCCCCATCCTGGGCACTGCTGTGTTGCTACTGCTGCACACTGACATTTCTTTTCCCGGATGCCACTTATTTATAGCATGTCTGACCTTTTCCCCAAGTTTATATCCTCCTTTCCCTTGCCTTCCACCCACCCAGTGCTGAAAACCACCCCCAGCTCCTTGCCAATGCAGACACCCCCTTGAGGCCCTCTAGGAGGACAAAACTGGAGGTGTCCACCAGGCATGAGCCCCCTCCCTCCTTCCTTCAGCTTCCAGTGAAGCTGGCTGCTCCTTTGAACCCAGATGGCCCTGTAATTCTTGCTGGAGAAGAGCAGAGAGGCCACTTGCTTGCAGCCCCCTGCAAAAACAAGGCTGGGGAAGGCAGGAGGCTTGTGGGTGGGATTTGCCAGTGAGGTGCAAGCTGGAAGGGTGAAGGAGAGCCAGAAGAGCTTTGGCACATGAGTATGGCACAGAGCCAGCTCAGGGCTTTTTTGGTGCTGTTTCCTTGGGCTGCAGGGAAACTGCTCCCCTTTCTCCCCCTCACAGCTCCACCAAACCCTTGGAAATGCAACAGGTGAGACCAGATGCTCCTCTAAAGCTGTCTGACTCCAACCCATGGAGGAGAAGCTACCTCTGGCCTCTGCAGGCTGGGAGCATCACCAGAGGCACAGAGATACCTCCACACCCAGCAGCACCCCTCCTGTAGCAAGACCTGACTCCTGCCAGGATACCACATCACTTGGATTCCTGGGGAATGCAGGAGGTTGCTGAGGGGTGTGTGTGCCGTGTGTGTGTCCTCCTCACTCTTGCAGACAATGCTCAGCACCCAGCTGCCACCCACTTTGGGAAGAATCTCTTCCTGGGGCTGGAGATGCTGCTCCGATAGCCAGAGGGAGAGAATCCACGCTGAGAAAATGCCCAGCTCCAGAAGCCAGCCCTTAGCAGTGCAAATCCCCTTGCTCCTGCCAGCCTGGGGGCTCTGTGGGTTCAGAAGGGCATCCTGCTTGCCGAAGGGAATCCCGGATGATGCGGAGGCAGGAGCCAGCCCCTCGCTGCCGTCTGTCCATCCCGGCGCTGCTGCCCGTCCCTCCTCCCTGGCCCGACGGCAAGCCCCAGCCCCACGCCTCCTATGCTGCTCTAATTACTCCTCTCGCACCCGGGGCTGAGCCCTCCGACCAAATTACCATCGATCCTTCACTCCAGCCCGATCAATGCCATTGACTGAGGCATCAGAAAGACAAATCCAGGCTCCCACCCCGGGGAAGGCGGCGGGAGCCTTGGGGCAGGGGGGGGAAGTTACAGCATGAGAGATGTGGGATGCACTGGGCTGCCCTTGCTTGGTGCTCTCCATCTAGGGCAAGGATCTGAAAGCCCTTTCTCACTTTTTCTCCAGCTCCTGGGTATCTGAAACAAGGGGCAGGAATCAAGTGTCCAGACCCCAGAGCCCCAGCGAGCCAGAAATCTCTAACGCCCTCGATTTGCTCCCACACTTTGCTCCCCAAACACCCACACCTTGCTCCTCAAACCTCCTTCCCTACTCCCTGCTCCCACTTCCCTACCGTAAGGGAAAGGCTTTTCAATTAAGCTGCTGAATCAGCACATCCAGCCTGTAGCCAGGGCTGCGTCCCCGGCACGCCACCTGCATGAGGCAGCAGTGACATTTAGCAGTGTGGGCAGCTGATGAGCCAGCTACCCTGGGAAGGGGAGAGCCCACTCCAGCAGCAACCAGCACTGTGTAGGATGGGAGGGGGAGGACCACAGCCCCCCTGCCCTGACATGGAGATGACAGATTTACAGATTCACAGACTTCATCAGGTTGGAAGGGACCCTCAAAGGTCATCTTGCTCAACCCTGCTGCCTGCAGCAGGGACATCTCCAACCAGATCAGGCTGCCCAGGGTCACGTCGAGTCTTTATCTTGAATGTCTCCAGGAGTGGAGCCTCAACCACATCTCTGGGCAACCTGTTCCAGTATTTCACCACCCTCACTGTGCAGAACTTCCTCCTGATGTCCAACCTAAACCCCCCCTGCTCTGGTTTCAAACCACTGCCTTGTCCTACCCTTTCTGAACAGTCTCTCNCTGCCTTGTCCTACCCGTTCTGAACAGTCTCTCCCCAGTCTCCCTGTAGGTCCCCTTCAGATACTGAAATGCTGCTCTAAGGTCTGCCCAGAGCCTTTTCTTCTCCAGGCTGAACAATCCCAACTCTCTCAGCCTGTCCTCATAGCAGAGGTTCTCCAGCCCTATGATCATCTTTGTGGCCTCCTCTGGACTCCATCGGGTCCAGGTCCTTCTAGTGTTGGGAGCCCCACATCTGGCCCCAGCCCTGCAGCTGAGGTCTCACCAGAGCAAGGCAGAGGGGCAGGATCCCCTCTCTCCATCCCTAGCCATGCTGTTTTGACTGCAGCCCAGGCTGCCATTGTCCTTCTGGGTTGCCAGTGCTCATTGCTGGCTCCTGTCCAGCTTCTCCCCCACCAGCACCCCCAAGTCCTTCTCTGCAGGACTTCTCCATCACAACACAAGGAGCCAAACCCCAGTTTGCATCACCATGCACCCCAGCAGCCAGGGGCAAGGCTGCAGTGGGGAATAATTCAATCAGAGCCCTGAAAAGGGATCACTGGCTAAAGCTCCCCCTGGCCCAGCATTACACAGATGGGAAAAAGGAGGGGGTGGGGCCTGCCCTGAGCCCCCTCCTCCCGAGCCTCCCAGGAGCAGATAATAGACCCCGCATGAGGAAATTACAAGGAATTTGCAGCCATCCCATCTAATCCACAGGGGAGACATCTGAATCCTACAAGGAGCATTTGGCTTCTGGGTACAGAAGAGCTTAGAGACATGCAGAGGCATTAAAAACACACATGGGGATTAAACTGGCAACTGGGAATGGAGAGCACAGCTGGAGACCATAGGTGGTGGTGGGAGAAGATGCTTGGGGCCACCCAAGGGCTGTGGGTAAACAGGCTTTAGGCAACATCTACGTGTCCCAGTGCCCTCCTTCAAAGACAGAGGTGGCAAGGATGGAGATGGGAACTCACAGGATGCTGCAGAGCAGGTGGAGGTTTGACCATGGGATGCAGAAGTGAGGTGGCTTGGGGTTTGGGGCTGCAACAGCCGAGCAGGCAGCGAACACATGGCCAAACCCACAGCCAGGTAGGACCACCCCTGACCATCAGTGTAGGGCAGAGCAAGCCCCAAGCATCCCCCACAACCAGGTTCGTGCCAGTGGGGTCTTCCAAGGATAGACTTTGGCAACGTCCCTCTCATCATTTGGGATTTATTCTGATCATCTCTAATCCTCTGCCTTGATTGCTGAGGCTCCCAATCTCATTAGCTAGGCTATGCTGGGTTGTTATTTATGTTGGGAGGGGGGTGTGTGTTTAAAATTGATATTAATCCCATCTCAATAATCTGGCATTTATTGATTTTTTATTTTTAACCTTGCATTTTATTAAGATGAGCTCAGGCAGGTCCCTGCTTGCAGCCCAAGTAAACCCTTGGAGATGCAGCCTGGAGAAGAGAAGGCTACAGGGAGACCTTCTTGCAGGCTTTTAATACTTAAAGGAGGCCTTCAAGAAAGCCAGAGAGGGACTTTATACAAGGGTATGTACTGATAGGATAAGAGATGATGGAGTTAAAGTAAAAGAGATGAAATTTAGGCAAGCTATAAGGAAGAAATTTCTTACAATGAGGGATGGTGAAGCACTGGCATAGGGTGCCCAGAGAGGTGGTAGATGTCCCATTCCTGGAAACATTCAGGGTGGGGATGAGGTTTTGAGCAGCCAGATCTAGTTGAAGATTCACAGAACACATCAGGTTGGAAGGGACCCTCAAAGGTCATTCATCCAACCCCCATGAAGTCAGCAGGGACACCTCCAACTAGAGCAGGCTGCCCAGGGCCACATCAAGTTTGATTTTGAATGTTTCCAGGGATGAGGCTTCCACTACCTCCCTGAGCAACCTGTTCCAGGATTTTATCACCCTCACTGTGAGGAGCTTCCTCCTAATATCCAACCTAAACCTCCCCTGCTCCAGTTTCAGATCATTGCCTCTCATCCTATTCCCACAGGCCCTTCTGAACAGTCCCTCCCCAGCCTTCCTGTAGGTCCCCTTCAGATATTGAAATGTTGCTCTAAGGTCTCCCTGAAGCCTTCTTTTTTCCAGACTGATCATCCCCAACTCTCTCAGCCTGAACTTAAAGGAGAACTACTCCAGCTCTCTGATCATCTTGATGGCCTCCTCTGGAACTGCTCTAGCAGGTCCATGTCTCTCTTGTGTTGCAGTCTCCAGAGCTGGACACAGGAATCCAGGTGTGGTCTCACCAGGGCAGCTGGGCCAGATGACCTTTAAAGGTCTCTTCCCACCCAAACTACTCTCATCCTGTGTGAGACCAAATGCTTCTCAAAAGCTCCATGGAGGAGATGCTGCCTCTGCCTTTTGCAGGCTGTGAACATCACAGGAGACAGAGAATCACAGAATCACAGAATTAAGCAGGTTGGAAAAGACCTCTAAGATCATCAAGTCCAACCTATCACCTAACCCTTCTCATTAACCAAACCCTGGCACTAAGTGCCTCATGCAGCCTCCTCTTAAACACCTTCAGGGACGGGCACTCCACCACCTCCCTGGGCAGCCCATCCCAATGCCAATCACTCTTGCTGTCAAGAACTTCTTCCTAACACCCAGCCTGAACCTGCCCTGGCACAGCTTGAGGCTGTGTCCTCCTGTTCTGTCCCTGGGTGCCTGGCAGCAGAGCCCAACCCCAGCTGGCCACAACCTCCCTTCAGGTAGCTGCAGAGAGCAATGAGCTCTGCCCTGAGCCTCCTCTTGTGCAGGCTGCACACCCCCAGCTCCCTCAGCCTCTCCTCACAGGGCTGTGCTCCAGGCCCCTCCCCAGCCTTGCTGCCCTTCTCTGGGCACCTTCCAGCACCTCAACATCTCTCTTAAATGGAGAGGTCCAGAACTGGACACAGCACTCATCTGGCCACACCAACCTATGAGAGAGAT
The DNA here is from genome assembly GCA_013399775.1 of Semnornis frantzii. Lineage (NCBI taxonomy): Eukaryota > Metazoa > Chordata > Aves > Piciformes > Ramphastidae > Semnornis > Semnornis frantzii. The sequence continues at coordinate 65,466 of VWYK01058159.1, read as the reverse complement.
ACCAACCTGCCTATCAGCACCAACCTCTCTCCAGTTGTTTTCCTTTAAACCCATTATTATAATTTTTCTTAATTATCAGAGAGAGAAGGAGCAGCTTCCACTCGGAGCGTTCGGGGACGTCGCCACTTGCCTGATGAGGAAGGAGCCATTAGCATCCCTCCCCCCCCCCTTCAAAACAGCTTCCCAGAAACCAGCTTTGACAAAATTGTCAGAGGAGAGGCAGGGGGAGCCCAGGAGCCCGGCACAATTGTTCATCATTTTGACAGCTCACATTAAGGCAACTTCAGGCACCCCTGGGAAATTACCTCCCTGTTAAACAGAGCTCACAGCAAGCGCGGTGCCTGCCATGCGAGAGGGGCAGCCCAGCAGGATTTGGCCTTGCTGGGATGGAGGGGGGTGTGTGTGTGTGCAAATCAGGGCAAAAAGGTGCTCCTCAGGGTGCCTGCTGCATGCATCAGGTGTGGAAACCAAGGGCCTGTGGCCCAGGTTCATAGGGTCATAGAATGGTTTGGGTTGGAAGGGACCTTAAAGATCACCCACAGAAAATTCCTGCATGTTCAACCTGTGTTGGAATGTGGCAAAAGGGTAAAAAGGCAAAGCATCCCACACAGACTCATGGCATGAATTGGGTTGGAAGGGGCCTTCAAGATCACCCAGTCCCAACTCTCATGCCATGGGCAGGAACACATCCAACAAGCTCAAGGCCTCAGCTTTCAACAAGCACAAAGTCCTCTCAGCTCCAAGGGCTACTGAGGTAGCTGCAATCAAAGGAGCTTGGAGCCAGGTGTGGCTCAACTCCTCACCTTCCTTCAACAAGTGGAAACAGGCTCAAGTTGTGCCAAGGGAAGTTCAAGTTGCATGCTAGGTAAATTTTCTGCCCATCAAAGGTTCTCAGGCTGCCCAGGGAGGTGGTGGAGTCACCATCCCCATGGGGATTCAAAAGCTGTGTGGATGTGGTGCTAAGGGATGTGGTTCAGCGGCAGTGGTGGGATTGTGAGCTCTGGGTAAGTGGTTGAACCTGATGATCTCACAGGTCTCTTCCACCCTCAACAGTTCTATTTCCTCCAGCCCAAAGCTCCCCTCTTCTAACTCAGAGGAACAAACCATCCCTTTGCAGCAGCTCAAGAGTCAATGGCTGCTTAGCCACCTCCTCTCCAGACCCTCAGCAGAAACCAAAATGCCAACAATTTTGGGAACAGCTCATTTTTAACTTGGCAGGGCAGCTATTCCTCCATTGCAAATGCATGGATCACACAGAAATGTTTTGAGCAAAACCAAAGTGCTCCCCCCAGTCCTGCTGCAGCAAAGGCAAGCACAGCCTTACTGCTAGAGGCACATCCAGATGGACTTGTCAGGGGGGAGCCACCTCCAAAAGCTCTTCAATTTATGGGGCTTGAGAACACCAGCTGCAACAGCACAAGGGAAGCTATTCTTGCCCTGTACTCTGCTCTTTTGAGGCCACACCTGGAGTATTTTGTTCAATTTTGGTGCCCCCCAGCATAAAAGAGACAAGTTTATAAATACCTGAGGACTGGGGGACAGGCTCTGCTCACTGCTGCCTGGGATAGGACAAGGAGCAATGGATGGAAGCTGCAGCACAGCAGGTTCCAGCTCAACACAAGGCAGAACTTCTTGACTGGAAGGGTCTCAGAGCACTGGCACAGGCCGCCCAGAGAGGTTGTTGAGTCTCTTTCTCTGGAGCCTTTCAAGTCCTGTCTGGATGTGTTCTGTGTGCCCTGAGCTGGATTGTCTGGTCCTGCTGTGGCAGGGAGGTTGGACTGGATGAGCACTGTGGGTCCCTTCCAACTCTTGACATCCTCTGATCCTGGGATGTGAGTGCTGGAGCAGGTCCAGAGAAGGTCATGAAGATGCTCAGAGGGCTGGAGAAACTCCCCTATGAGACAGGCTGAGAGAGTTGGGGCTGTTCAGCCTGGAGAAGAAAAGGCTCCAGGGAGACCTTAAAGAAGCTTTACAGTACCTGAAGGGGCTCCAAGAGAGCTGGGGAAGGACTTTTGCCAAGAGCTCGTAGTGACAAGACAAGGGGCAATGGCTCTGAGCTGGTAGAGGGGAGGTTTAGACTGAAGATTAGGAATAAATTCTTTATGGTGAGCGTAGGGAGACACTGGCACAGGTTGCCCAGGGAGGCTGTGGATGCCTCCTTCCTGAAGGTGTTCAAGCCCAGTTTGGATGAGACCTTGAGCAACCTGTGCTGGTGGAAGGTGTCCCTGCCCATGGCAGAGGGCTGGAACTGGATAAGCTTTAAGATCCCTTCCAACCCAATCCATCTTATGCATCTATGAACAGCCCAGCTCAGCCCCATAGTAAATCCACTCCCTCCCACCCCAGCTGAGCTGCTCTGGTCACATTTGAGCCCCAGGCTGGCAAGTTTCAAAGGACAAGAAAGATTGATGGAGCAAAGCCAAGGAGTCAAGCACCAGGATTGCACCTTCCTGGAGAAGCTCATGGAAAAAAAAAGCAATGCAGAGGTAAAACTCCAAGGGAGAGGTGTGGGAATGGGGAGGGCAGCTCAGTGGCCTTGCTGTATTTTGGGCTCCTGGTTTTATTTAAGAGCCAACAGTTTAATAAGGAGGTTGTTTTAATTGGAACTGCAGTCACAGAGAAAAACACAAGGAGGAGAGAAACATATAAAAATAGTCATGTTTTGTAAAGGTTCCATGGTACCTGCCTAATTAAACATAGTGGTTTAATTACAAATCAAAGCTAGTGCCATTTTCTAGGGGAAAAAAAAAAATAAAGCTGCAGATATTTGCTTTGATTTCAAGAGCAGCTAACACCCACTTGGAAAAACAGGTGGGACCCACTGGACCCACTGCTTTGGAGTGGCACCAAAATGGATTTAGAGAGACCTCAGGATGGGCCACAAGCATGGCAGGAACTTGGGGAAACAGGCACACATTGGCATGGAGGGGTGGTGTGGGAAGCAGCTCTGTAAAGAAAATTAAGAGCTGAAGGGCAGAAATGATGTCACAGAACCACTCTTTGGTGGTTGTGCTCCGTGATCTGTGTACAGTCCTGTGTGCAGTTCTGGAGCCCCCAGCACAAGCAGGACATGGAAATGTTGGAGTGATGAAAAGCTCAAGATGAGGCTGCAGTGTGAGTGCTGGGCTGCAGCAAGAGCAGTGTGGGCAGCAGGGCAAGGGAGGGGATTCTGCCCCTTGGCTCTGCTCTCCTCAGACCCCAGCTGCAGTCCTGGGGGCAGTTGTGGAGCCCCCAGCACAGGAAGGCCATGGAAGTGTTGGAGCCAGTGCAGAGGAGGCCAGCAAGATGCTGAGAGGGCTGCAGCAGCTCTGCTGTGAGGACAGGCTGAGAGAGTTGGGGCTCTGCAGCCTGGAGAAGGCTTCCAGGAGAGCTTAGAGCAGCCTTGCAGGATCTGAAGGGGGCTCCAGGAGGGACTATTGAGAAGGGCTGGGAATAACAGAAGGAGGAGGAATGNTCGGATGAGACCTGTTCTAGTGGGAGGTGTCCCTGCCTATGACACAGGAGGGTTTGAACTGGCTGAGCTTTGAGGTCCCTTCCAACCTAACCCATTCTATGATCTTAGAGGTCTTTTCCAACCCAACCAGTTGTATGATTCTATCTCTCTTCCTGCACTGCCAGTGTCAGACATCTCCTCTCTGAGCACCAGGTCATAGAATCCCTTTGGTTGGAAAAGGCCTCCAAGAACATTGAGTCCAACCATGGACTAAGACCACCATGGCTGTTAAACCACATCCCAAAGTGCCACATCCACACCTCCAGGGATGGGGAATCCACCACCTCCTTGGGCAGCTTGTGCCAATCCCTGACCACTCCTGCAGCAAAGAAATTATTCCTCATCTCCAATCTAGATCCCTAGGGCTGGATCCTTTTCAGGGACTAGAAGACACCCAAGTGCTTGTCACCCTTCTTCCCCCCATACCTGAGCACTGCACAGCCATCACCAGTGCCTGTGTGACTGACAGCTCCCTGCTTAGAGCTTCAAAACATTTCCTCAGCAATTAACTCCAACGAGACAAAGTTATTAGATGGGGGAAAAAAAAAAATAAAAAATCTTTGTCTGGAAGGGATTGGAATGGCACTCATTAAAAAAAAAAAAAAAAGAAAGAAAGAAAGAAGGAAAAAAAAAGATAAAAATTGGCATGCAGAAGGATGTGTATTGCAAAACAAAATGTGTTGCTTTTTAATATGTTTTTATAACCCAAACAAATTTGTTTCTCACACTCCCAGGCTGGAAAAAGGAACCGTCCGACAGTTTAGGATTGCAGTTTGCAGTCGGCTCCGCCAAGGAATCTGTTGCAAAGCTGTCGCAGCAAATAAATTGCTGCTTCCCTGCTGTGCTGCAGCTCTGCCTGCGCTCCGGTCACCGCACCGCGGCTCGCCCAGGGAGCACAGCTCCCGGGTCCCGCTGCTGCAGGCTGGTTGGGGAAAGCAAAAACAGGAGCTGCCAGGCACGGGGAGAGCAGCCCGGGAGCAGCAGGCACACGTACCTGCGTCACCCCCGGCTGACAAGGACACGGTGGCCTTGCAGATGGCTTTGTGCAGGCGGCACAGGCTCTGCAGGCGCATTGCTCCGTCCCCGGCTGCTCGCTCTTGCTCCCTGGGCTGCACGGAGCTCCCTGTGCCATGGGCTCGCTGGGATGGACGTGGTTCAAAAGGCAGAAAGCCTCGGGTGATGCCCCCATCCCCATGGGCTCCTGCCTCCACCAGTACCTGCGTTTCCCTCCTGCCACCTGTGCCTGAGTCCTCCTCAGCACAAAGGGAGGAAGAGTCACAGCAGATGATTTTATTTGAGTGGAAGCAGCCCCAGCTCCTTGAACCCTGGCAGAGCTGCAAAGACATTGGAATGCATAAACATGTTTCTCCTGGTTCTGCAAAGATGGAGGTGGGCTGGGGGAACACAGCACCAGGCATGGACAGAGTCCTAAAGCCAAGGCAGGTTGGGATGCAGGACAACACCTTTGGGGTCCCACCAGCATCTTTCTGATCCTCGGGGCCATTTCAGCCAGAGGGCAAGCCCTGACTGGCAAATGATCTCTTTACCCTTAGCCAGCTGGGCTACTCCCCCAGATCAGAGCATCCTTGGGGAAGAGAGGAAGGCAGAGGAATCCTCTCCCTGCAGTGGCACTGCCCCCCACATCTTTCCTCCCCCAAAAAGCCTGTCGGGATGCTGCTCCCAAACTACACAAGCACCACAACCAGAGGACCTAGAGGTCCCCAGCTGCCTGAGGGGGTCCAAAGAAATTGCCACCCCCACTGTAGGAAAGCTTGGCAGCAGCAGGGAGAAATCCCAGGCAAACCCCAGGAGCTCACTCTGCTTTGTGCTCAGAGAATGGCTGATTCATCACGCATTTTCCAGGCATTCCCTGCAAAACCTTGGATGAGGACAAACCTCAAAGCTGAGCAGGTTTCTTCCACAGTATGCCACGCTGGGCTTCCCCTTGGGAGCAGTGCTGCAAGCCAAAACTGTATTCTTTTTTGTATGTAAAAACACAAGAGAGAGGCTTAGAGATGAATGGAGGAGGACAAAACCTCCCCCGGCAATAAATCAGCCCAGCCCCAGAGACCTGCTGCTCCCCCCTCAGTTGCAGCTCTGGTTCTCAGAGCCTGCTTGGATTTAGGCAGCACCAAAGTAATCAATAAAAGAAAGTAAAATCGAGTCTCTATTACCAATATGGTTTTGCACTTCATTTTAAGTGATGCAGAGCACTGGCTCAAGAGTGGTGCAGCCTCAGAAAAGGAGCAGGAATCCCCCACGTGAGCTGGGTTAGATGTGAGGGGATGGGGAAAGCAGGATAGAGGCTGTGAAAAAAAATCATGTCCTTGAGAGGGAAGAGGGGAGAAGGGGAGAAGGGGAGAAGGGGAGAAGGGGAGAAGGGGAGAAGG
>VWYK01058159.1:31747-59111 GCA_013399775.1 Semnornis frantzii | reverse complement strand
GAAGTGTCAGAGGGGAGATTGAAAGTGGATGTGAGGAGGAAGTTGTTTGCAGTGAGGGTGGTGAGACACTGGCACAGGTTGCCCAGGGAGGTTGTGGCTGCTCCCTCCCTGGAGGGGTTCAGGACCAGGTTGGAGGAGGCCTTGAGTGCCCTGTGCTAGTGGGAGGTGTCCCTGCCTATGGCAGGGGGTTGGAACTGGCTGAACTTTGAGGTCCCTTCCAACCTTACCATTCTATGATTCTAAAGGAGAAGGGGAGAAGCCATTTTCTGCCTAGGTAGGGCATGCTGAACAAGGAGCAGCCAGATCATCCAGGCTCCCATGAGCCATCCTTTGGGCCTGCACTTCACAGGGAGGATGCCAAAATGAGCAGGGAGATGTCCCCAAGGGACTGGCAGGGCAGGACAGACCAAACCAGGACAACCAGAACCTTGTCCTGCCTTCAACCACAGCCTGAGCTGAGAAAACAACTTCCCTATGCTGCCTGTCCTCTGGGCAGAGCCAGGGAGATGAGACCTCAGCTAGCATCACACCCTGCCAGTGAAGCCCTCGGGGCTGGGACAGGGACTTTGGGCACTTTCATAGGTAACAGCTGTTAGGAGCTGTGAGCATGGTGCTGCACCTTGCTGCAGAAGAGCAGCCAGAGCCTCAGTGTGGGACTGGCAACAGCTTCAGGGCTCCTTCCCCAGCAATGGCAACCACACCTTGAGGCTGCCAGGTGGAGCAGGAGCAAGGAGCCGAGGCAGAACATGCATCATTTCCAGCCTGTTTGGCAGAGCTTGAAGAAGTAAACAACTCAAGCCCTCCAAAACTGGCTACAAGATGAACACAAGAGGGGCAGTGGAGCTGCAGCCAGCTGTGGGGCACAGCTGGGACCCACCAGAAACCCCAGAAATTGTTTTGCTTGGAGAAGACCTCTGAGATAGAGACCAACCATCAACGTAGGAGCAGCATGGTTTTTGAACAGGGAGAGGGGAAGGGAGAGGGGAAGGGAGAGGGGAAGGGAGAGGGGAAGGGAGAGGGGAAGGGACAAGGGAGCCTCCCTGCACCCCATGAGAACAGCTCATGCTCTTTGCTCCATAACCCACATTGCACACTGGGATGGGACAACCCACTCCCCATCACCCCTACGACCCTTCTCATCACTTGGGGCCCAGCCCCAAACATCCCTGGGCTGCAGCTAAAGCCAGGCACAGAGAGAGTTAAACAATAGCATTGATGCTTTATTAATTTGCAAGGATAGAGGCAATTAGCAGCACTCCGCTCCGAGAAACCCTAATTGGTTTTCTGCCGAATCTCCTATGGACACAGGGCTCTGCTCGGGTGACTCTGCAGAGGAGCAGCAGCACCAGGGGATTAGAGCAGTGGGACAGGCAGATGCCAGCAGATATTGGTGACTGCTGAGAGATAAATAGCAAGGTGATGTGGGTGACGCTTATCCCCCAGCAGCTCTCCATCACCGCAGCCTCGCTGCACTGAAGGAGCGATAACGGCGCCGGAATGTTTGGCCTGATGGATGCTGCAGGAGAGTGACAGTTGCTGGGGCAACCAGCTGCACACAGAGGCACCCAGCCCTCTCCTCAGATGGGCTCCAAACTGGATGAGGTCCTACTCAGGCTTGTCCCCCCCCCAAGCTCATCTGCAAGAGAGCAGCACCGCAGGGCAGGCTGAATTCTGATGGGTAGCTGCAGTTTCAGTGGCTTCAGAGGGGCTTGTGAGTGCACTCACAGGAGCAGGGACAGTAAGTAAGGACCCTCCAGCAATGCTGTGGCAGGTACTGGGACCTGAGTCACTCAAATTCACTGCTTACATTCCTTTGAATGCACCTCCCCAGCCAGGGCTGTGAATCAGGGCACCGCAGCCAAGCTCCAGATGCGGTGCCTGGCACTGCTGTGGGGCATCTGGGAACGCACCGCTGCATTCCCTGGGTAACAAGATGTTCATCCCTGGGAGCAGAGAAAACAGCCTGGCTCTGCTCCATGCCACCTGCAAAGCCACGTGGAGAGGCACACAGCTGCAAGGGCATTGCACAGACCCTGCAGGAGCTGCAATGCCAAACCAGCCAGAGAAGTTCTGGTCCAGCCCAAAGTTACCCTTTGCATCTGGTAGCTGAGCAAGAACAATCTCACTGCATACAGAGCAACACAGGCACATTTCCCTGCCCCAAACCAAAGCCAAGAATGAGCAGGGCTGAGCAGCCAGAGCCTCACACACACCACACACCAAGGAGCTCAAGGCAGACCTAAATCTCTTCACAAATAGAATCATTTCAGTTGGAAAAGGCCTCTAAGATCATCCAGTCCAACCAGCAACCCAACCCCACCATGGCCATTAAACCATGTTCCCAGGTGCCATGGCCACAGGTTGCTTGAACACCTGCAGGGATGGGGACTCCACCACCTCCCAGGGCAGCCTGTGCCAAGCCCTGAGCACTCTTGCAGCAAAGAAATTGTTCCTCATCTCGAACCTAAACCTCCCCTGGGACAGTCTCAGGCCATTTCATCTCAAACACCAGGGAAAAGTAGGCTCTGCTGGTTGAAGGCTCAGCTCTACCAAGAACCCTTAGCCCAAAGCACAAACCAAGGTCTGTTTCCCAGGGGAGGGGACACCTCCTTGCAAGCAGCTCACAAACACAGCAAAGATCCTCCCCTCTCCCATCCCATAACTCAGCCACACTGCTGGCACCTGGACAGGAGAGCCACAAAGTCATCAAGCTGGAGCAGAGGAACCAAAGGGCTAGGAGTGGTCCTGCTCCTCTGTTTAAAGCCTCCTGCCCCACAGCTGCAGCCCTCATGGAGTTTGGGTGGCTCCAGGTGCTCCTCATTGGTGCTGCTGTCACTCCTGCATTCCACTCCTGCATTTCTCTCTGTCCCACATCCAGCTCCTGCTGGCAGGCATCCCCTTAGGAATGCTGTCATCCTGGGAAGTGTCCATGCTCCCAAGCCAGGGTAGCAATCTGCTCCCCCACTGAAATCCCCTTCCCCACTGGCACCCACATTGATTATTTCCCTCCATTAAGAAGCAGCACCCGTGGCTGCAAATCCACTGACAGCTCAGCCCTTGCCCCTGCCCCCCCTGCCATTAGTGCCTGCAGCCAGCCCAACATCATCCTCACCAAGAGCTCCTTAAAAGACCTCTAAGCCACCACCAAACCTCGAGGGGGGGAGGGGGATATGTACACCAAGCCCACAGGAAAATCCCACACTGGCACGATGCTGGCACCTGCACAGAGCTGTGCCCATGTCTACTGGGCTCTAGGCACCACCATGCTTGGGCACATTGCAGGGATGGGTGTTTGGGACATCCTTTGGAGACACCTGGGACAGAGGAGTGCAGGGAGCAGTGTACCCATCCCCAGCACAGGGTGCCCATGAGCAGCAGCACCCAGCCCAGCTCTGAAATCCTTCCTTGCTGGCATGGACTTGCTGGGAAAGTGCCTGCTGGCAGTGCAGGGAGTGAGCAGGGGTGAAAGGTAGGGCCTGGCACTCACTGTGCCCCCCTGACACAGCCAACCCCAGAGGACAGTGCTGCAGAGCAGAAGGCATCTCCTCCTTGGATTATCACCTCCGATTAGCCCTGGAGGAGCAGCATGGGCAGAATGGGGGCACCAGCACCACCCTGACTCTGGCAAAGCTCCCTGCCCTGGCATCCCCCCAGCCAGTGTCCCCGGCAGGGTGGCAGTGATGTCAGGCCTGAGAAGGCAGCTGAAGAGGTAGGCTGGCACCACTCAGCGGGAAGATGAGGCACAGCCCCTCCCCACTTCCCTGCCCTCCTCCTCCCGGGTCCCCAAGGCTGATGCAGGAAGAACAAACCCATCTCTGGTGGGGCTGAGTAAGGCTCTGAGCTGCTCCTGCCCAGCAGTGACTAATCCTGCTCTTGTCACCGTGTTAGCTGGGGACACTGCATGCCCAGCACGGCCTGGCAGCCACCTCAGCTCCCCTGCCAGGCAGGGTGGCACCCAGCAGAGCAGGACCTGGCATGGCTCCCCAGAGGTGACATGTGGTGCTCTCATGCCATTCAGTGCCACCTCTACCTGTGGTGTCAGGGCAAGCTGTGAACAGCTGGATGAACACCTGGGAAACATCTTCTGACTGGGTTGCCTCCAGCTCTGGTTGAGCTATGCTGGCATGCCCATGATGGGAGGGGCACTTCAGGGTCTCCTCACCATGCTGCTGGACCCCATGAAGCATCAGGTCGTTGGAGAAAGCACCTTGCCACTGGGTGCCATGGAAACGCAGCTCCTGTGGGGGGAAAAAAAATTCCACCTGGATTTTCCTTCTTCCCAGGGAAACACTGCAGCTGTGAAGAGTTTGACCCCAGCTGCCACGGGTTGCCCACAGCTCCTGCCTGCAGCTGCTCCCGGGGTGGGCGTTTCTCCCGCAGTGGCCCCTCCCAGGACATGTTTCCTGGGGGCATGCAGCACCGAGGCATCCCAGAGCATCCCATCCTTCCTGCCGCGGAGTTAGCTGGCACCGGCGGTACCCAGGCTGCTGGCGGGCAGCTCCTGCTCCGGCACCCACGCAGCAGATGGTGAGCCTCTCACCCTGTGATTTGAGGGTTCATCGGTTTTGGCTGTTATCTCAGTCCACAGCCCCCTTTTCCTTCCCTCCCCCCATTGTGTCCCCTCACCACCTTCTCCTGGGAGAAGAGGGCAGCTGTGGTGAGCACCAGCTGTTTGAACAGGGCAGCAGAGCTTTTGGTACCTCTTTGCAGCCCTTGGTGGCTTCCCCATGGGACATCACAGGCTGGCAGTGTGCCATGTGGGATAGCACTGACTGGTGCACTGGGGTCTGGCCAGCCCTGGAGCTTCCCACAGCACCCACACTGCTGCCAGCTGGTGTGGGTGATGCTGCTGTCCCCTGGCTGAGGTCTCCACACTCTTTTTCAAATCAGGCCCTGGGCATGGGGACATCCTGTGATGCCCTGGTGAGGGGACAGTCTCAGAAGCACTGGTGAAGAGACAAATGCTTGCCCCATTGCTGCCCAGCACCCAGCATCTCCCTGAAGAACCACCAGCAGCACGAGTTTGCTGGGTCTTAGTCAGGTTCCCAGTCTGCAAGTGACTGGTGCCATCAAACTGATGTGACAGCTGGCAGGACATCCCTCCTCAGGGCCCAGTCTGTCCTTTGCAAGGTCCCCAAGACCCCTGCACTGCAGCCAGGACTGATGCCCTTATGCCAACAGCACCTAACAAGGTCCCAAATGTGGGTCACGGCCATCAGCAGCAACTTGATGCAGACTCCCTCCTCCAGCCACCCAGAGAGGTGATCAGCACTAACAAAGGGCTCTGTGACAAGGCTCTGGGCTGCTCCTGTGGGGATGAGATTTCTCTTCCAGTCCCTTCACCATGGCCACGCTCAGTTAAGCCTCTCCGTAGAGTTCTGAGTTCAGCAGCTCAGCTGTGCCAGGGAAAGGAAGAGAAAGAAAGAAAGAAAGGAAAAAAAAAAAGAAACAAACCACAAAACCCAACCCAGCATGAGGAAGACAGACTATAAATAAAAGCTGGAGAAGTGGGAGGCAGCAGCCACGAGGGCTTTCTGAAGCAGCAAGGAAAGCAGGTGCGCGTTGGCTCCGGCACTCGATGCCTTTGTGTTTCCCCAAGAAGCTTGGGTATCCCTAATAGCCAGGCAGCAGGTGGGAGCAGGGCCAGGCTTCCCTCCCACGAGCTGGGAAGGCACAGGCTGCCTGAAGAGTGCAGAAGGGATAGGAGCCCCACCAAGCTGAGGAAGAGGCTCGAAGGAGGAAGGCTACCAGCCCGGATGCAGCCCCAGCGGATGAAGGTTTAATGGCAGTAGAGGGAACCTCACAGAATCACAGAATGTTAGGGGCTGGAAGGGACTCATTCAGTCCAACCCCCTGCCAGAGCAGGATCACCTATGCCAGATCACACAGGAAAGTATCCAGGCTCCCTGCCAAGGCAGGATCACCTGGGGTAGGCCACACAGGAATGCATCCTCCAGCCAAATTTTGCTACTGGAGTTAATGCTGGGTGGAGGGAACTGCTCAGTGGCTCTCAGCTTGGCTGCAACCAAACCAAGAACTCCCCAAAAAGGGCCCTAGTAGGCATCCAGACATAATGACCTTAAAACTACATTTCAACATCTGAAGGGGACCTACGAAAATAGCTTGGGAGGGACTGTTTCCAAGGGCTTGTGGTGATGAGGCAAAATGGTTTGAAACTGAGGCAGGGGAGATTTGGGCTGGACACCATGAGGATGTTCTGCACAATGAGGGTGGTGAGATACTGGAATGGGTCACCCAGAGAGCGGCGAAGGCCCCATCCCTGGAGACATTCATGGTCAGACTCGATGTGGCCCTGGGCAGCCTGATCTAGCTGGAGATGTCCCTGCTGCCTGCATGGGGGTTGGGCAGGATGCCCCTCGAGCATCCCTTCTAACCCGATGCAATCTGTGCCGCTGTGAACGTGGGAGTGTCACAGTGGGAGGAAACCCCTGCCACCCCCAGGGGTCACCTGGAGGGGACGAGAACAGGACCACATGCTCCATCGGCGCCTGCCAGAGCGCAAGGAAGAGAGGGAAGGGAGGAAGAGAAGGAGACAGATGGGCAGCAATGGAAACATAAGTTAACTCGAAGGAAGCGGATAAACAGCAGGCAGGGAGCAGATCCTGGCACATATGCTGTGCTGCAGCCAGCCAGCCACGGGGAGGTTCCTCGCTGTCCCTGGTCCCCATCCCCACGCAGGGGCCCAAGCAGCACAGTGGTAGTGGGAGAGGGGTGAAGGCTCGAGGTCTGGGGCAAAATCCTCAGAGACTGCAGGATAAAAGCAGCTCAAGTGCAGCTCATGGCCATGGAGCATTGTGGAAGCTAACAGCAAGTGCTGGCCAAACCCACAGGAGATGGACACAGCTCCCAGCTTGGGAATCACAGACCAGTTCCTTACTGGGGTGGCTTTGCTCAGGCAGAGAGGATTCCCCCCTTGCTGGCAGGGTCAGGATGGGTGGTGGGATTGGGGGCCAGGCAGGGTGTCCTCTTGGTTTCCCCATCCAGGAAAGGCGAATGGAACAGCCACAGCACCTGGGGGGGGACTGGCAGGGCCCCAGCTGTGTGGACCTGGTGTGGCCACAGCGTCAGCTGCAGGTCTCTGCTGAGGACTTGAGCAGCTGATGAGAAAGGGAATAAAAGTCAAACCAAAGCCAAAGCTGGGAGGCTGAGACCCTCAGAAGTCCTTGAGTCCAGCAGCACAACACTGCAGGCTGATTGCTGGGTACCCCAGTGCCAACGGAGCATCGCTGGCTGCTCCAGCAACGCCATCGTGGCAGGATGGGGGACCCTGGTCACCACTCGTTGTCCCCAATGCCCAGAGTACCGTGGTGGGGGTCTCTGCTGAGGGGACTCTGCTGCCGCAGCTCCCAGCTCACCCAGAATAACAAGCAGGCAGCGGCAGGAGCATCCCTCCGGTGGCGTTTGGCCGGGTGCTAATGAGCCCTGGGCTCCCCGATCTGCTCGGCAGTGTTATGACCCAGATTAATTGCTCCGAAAGCCACCAGAAGGCTGCTAATAAAAGAAAGAGAAGGAAAAAAATAAATTAAAAGAAACAAACAAACACACAACAGTCGCCGGTACAGCCCCCCCCCGCCCGCCCTTGCCTCCCGCCACCCCGGAANNNCGGCAGCCCGGAAAGCCCTGCCCGTGGCAGGAATGCGTGTCGGGGCTGCGGGCCAGCCGGTGCCAGGGGCACACACAGCCACCCTTGTTCCTCGCTCGGCGGCGGAGGGTCAGAGCCGCCGCCGGCCCCGCCGCACAACGGGAGGCCTGTTCCGAGGCACCCGCGGGATGCCTGCGCCTTGCCCAGCGCCTGCCAGCGCGGCCGGATGCGGCTCACTGTCTCGGGGGATGCAGCTTCCAGGGGGGAAACTGAGGCATCGTGGGGCTCGAGAGTTTCGAGGGGCTGTGGCTGCTTCACCGAGAGCTTTCTCGGTGTCACCCAGAGGCCTTGCTGCAGCAGGGAGTTATGAGCAGATGCCCTCTGCCCTTCCTCAGCCTTTCTCCTCCGAGCTGCAGACATAAGCATCCTCCCAGCCTTTGTTTTCCAGACCCTCCAGCAGCCTGCGACTGGCCCTCGGGCACTTCTGTAGCTGTCACTCAACCTTCACACCGAGTCAGCATCCCCCACACAGCTCCCGGGGCTTTGTTCACAGCGTCCTCCCGCTCATGATGGCCTTTGAAGGTCATTGCCGCCACCATAGATTCGCAGAACGTTTTGAGTTGGAAGGGACCTTGAAGATCATCCAGTTCCAACCCCCCTGCCATGGGCAGGGCCACCTCCCACTAGACCAGGTTGATCAAGGCTCCATCCAAAGCGGCCCTTGAACACCTCCAGAGAGGAGGCATCCACAGCCTCCCTGTTTACAACCATCACTGCATATATGCCAGGTTCCCCAGTTCCACATTGGTGATAGGTTTGAGGAACCCACGGGATGCCTGCACCAGGACAGGCTCCTTGTGCACTATGCCCACAGCCTTCCCACGCTGACAGCCCTGGATGGTAGGATCACAATCCTCTTACTGCAGGAAAACTCCTGCCTGTGCAGAAAGCAGATCTTGATTGTCCTGTGGACATGGTGGCTCCTGCCCCTCCACAGCCCCGAAGAAGAGGAGAAGGATGGAGGGTCTCCTTGCCCCGCCAGCCAAAAAGGCAGGAGGAAAGGGAGTGAAAACAGATGGGAGATGACTGCCCACCCGGCTGCTGCTTGCCAGGCTCTGGGACTCCTGACCTAGTTATGAGCCAGGGAGGTAAAGCACAAAGCAGAGAGGGGGTGGGGGAAGAGCCCAGACACAGATCTGCAGAAAGAGAGAGGTGATGGACAAGATAACCCAGGGCCAGGGAGCTTCTGGAGTGTTTCTGCAAGACAGATCCTGGCTCTGAGCCACCACAGATCATCCTGCCCTCCGTCTCACCGCGCCAGAGAGGAGCATTTCAAAAGCCTGGAGAAAACACCTCCTGACAAGAGCCTTAAACTGCTGCACCCACGCAGGCGAGCGGAGACGTGGGGGCTGCAGCACCCCCCCGGGAGCAGCAGCACCCCCCGGGAGCAGCGCTGTCCGCTGCCGCCGCTTCAGCCCGCTGGGAGCCGCGCTGGGAGAGGAAAGCAGACAGGCTCAGATTAGAATTAATAAGGCACAAATTGTTAGTGGCGAGAGGCATTAATGCTGGGCAGAGGCTGCCAAGGGGCACGGGCAGAGAGAGGCACCTCCTCGGCTTTCCACTCCTCTCAGAGCTGCATCTCCCATCCTAGAAGCAAAATGGGGGCCAGCACTGGCCCTGGTTTATCCCAGCACCGTCAGAGGGGAAGCCTCGGCAGCATCTCCCGGACTCTCCGAGGCGGGACAGAGGTTTCCCGGACCTGGCACCGCCTGCGCACGACTAACCCAGGATCTGCACCACACGATGCCAGCAGCTGGATCCTGACCTACTGGGAGCAGCTCATTCACAGCAAGCAAGCAGCACAGCTCTGTTCCGGTCTCCTGCCCCGTGCTGGCTGGGGAAGCAGCTCACAGCCTTGCCGGGCACGCCGAAGCCCTGCTGCCCAGCCCAAAGGCATCGCTCCGAGACAAGGAGCTCAGCTTCCCATGCACAGGGGTCTCCACCTGCGAGGCAGGAGCAACGACCACCCCACATGTCCATCTGGGCATCCAGCAGAAAGATGCTCTGCAGCGCTGCCCACCTGTGCTGCCCCCCAACCCAACCCATCAAGCTGCCTTTGGAGACCAAGGGGTCCCACCTAGGAGCCCACCACCTCCCTCCGCCTCCTCGGCAGCCCCCAGCCCCTGCGCGCTGCGGGCTGCGGGCGGCTGTGGCTGCGGCGGAGGTGGGAGCGATGACTCAGGAGATAATGAGGCAGATCAGAAGGAGGAGAGGAGCAGCAAGCGGACGTGGCGGGGAGGCAGCTGCGTCCTTCGGGCCTCCACCCGCTCCCCCTGACGCGGCTCTGCAGCTGGGGTGCGGGCACAACGCGCCCCCGGCCCCTCTGACTCAGCCGGGGGGTACAGCAGCACCGGGGTGGGGGGGATAATTTTAGCCCCCTCCATGGTACATCCATCCCTCCTCCTGCGGGGGATGGGAGTCCCCACGCAAAGAGGTGAGAGGGAAGTGGGGCTGCGTTTGGGGTACCATAGATGTCCCTGGGGGCCGTGAAGCTGCTGCCCAGCACCCACCGCTTAGACTCTTGCTGCTGTGGCACTCTGCAGGGAGCCCAGGGACCAGTTACTCTGGCTTTGAGCAACGACTTTCACCTGCAGGGCTTCTCCTACTGCCAAACCTGCTGGTTCCTCAGCTCCCGACAGGTAAACAGCCTGGGGAAGCTGAGGCAGGGAGGCACCAGACTTGCCCGAGGTTGGTTGAGACAGAGCTGGAGAGGGAAGCCAGGCATCCTGGATCCTGTACTCATCTTCATCCCAAGCTCATTTGTAAAAGTTGTTTTTCCCTGTAGAGCAGTGCCAGTCACCCGTGGGGTGGCCACTGTCACTGGAACATAATTTGCTGGCCCATCCTGTTGGTGGCTTCACCCCAATCCAGCATCAGAAGGCAGCAGCTCCTACAGCTGAGAGTCACTCCTGCCTTGATACTAGTCCCCAGGCACATCAGGCTTCCCAGTCTCAGTTTGCTTTCTTGTCCAAGGGCACCCACCCACTGCAGAAGCAGACCTGGCACTGTCAGGTGCCTCAGTTTCCCCTGTCTTGGAGTTCAGTCACCCCAACAATGCCAGGAGCACAGAGACCCTCTCCAGCACAGCCCAGCTTACAGCATCTTGCTTCTCCAGGAGCTGAGCCTTGGCAGAGGGAAGGAGCTGCTTATGCAGAGCAAATGGAATCAATCAAAACAAAAGGCAGCAGGCCTACTTCTATTTATTACCCATCCAAGGGTTGGAAACTCATCTACAGGCATCCACAGCCATATGGAGAAGGGGAACCCACCAGGGCCACGGCAGTGAGCAAGAAAAGGTAGGACCAGCTGTGTCCACAGCATTGGGACATGGGCACACACACCACCAGCCAGTCTTTCACCCTGCTCTGCCCCTGGGCTGCCCTACCAAGCCTCATCTGGAGGCTTGGGGATACCTCCCAACCTCTCATAGCTCTTCACCCTTCTGTATCACATCCCCAGCCTATTCCTTGAGACCACACTGGTCCCCAGCCACCTACCTATTAGGGACACCAAGAAACCAAGGCACATGGAGTAGAAGGAGGACAAGGAACAGGGCACCAATATTGCCCAAAATAGCTGGCACTGGGTGCAGCACCACCTCCACGGACACTGTAGGCGCTTGGGATCCACGCTGGAAGATCCAGCAGCAGGATCCAGCCCACGCTGCCAAGTGCATTGAATCTGTGCCTGCTTTTTTAGGGCTGCTGCTCCTGCTAACAGACTCCTTGAGCTCCAGGCAGCTTCTCACCTCTCCCTCGGCCTTATCAGCTCATGCAAGAGGTGATGCTGGAGGTACCTCTCTGCTCCCTTCCCAGTTGGGGCAGCACTGTCGCTCTGGCATCGAAGCAGAAGTTGGCAGAGATGAGGAAAGCCAGCAAGAGATGGTTTATTAATGTGCTGACGAGGCAGCAGTGTGCCTGGGCATGCAGGCTGGAGGGATGAACTGGCTCCCAGAAGATATGGCCAAGGGGACCTGCAAAGGGAATCATAAAATCATAGGACTGCAGAATTGTTTCCATTGGAAAAGACCTCCAAGATCACTGAGTCCAACCCTCAACACAACACCACCATGGCCACTAAACCATGTCCCAAAGTGCCATGGCCACAGGTTGCTTGAACACCTTCAGGGATGGGGACTCCACCACCTCCCTGGGCAGCCTGTGCCAATCCCTGACCACTCTTGCAGCACAGAAATTGTTCCTCATCTCCAACATCCCCTGGTACAATTTCAGGCTATTTCTCATCCTTCTATTACCTGATTCTAAGAAGAGACCAACCCCCTTTCAGGGAGCTGTAGGGAGCAACGAGGTCTCTCCTCAGCCTCCTCTTCTCCATACTAAACACTCTCAGGTCCCTCATCTGCTTCTCCCCAGCCCTATTCTCCAGACCCTTCACCAGCTTGGTTGCTCTAGAAGGTGCTCTTCATGGCCAGGGGCTGCTGCACCACTCCACAGACTCCCATCCTGCATGGCTGATATAAGACTCAGACCAATTAATACCAGACCTGAGAACAGTTACCTCAAGGTTTTACTCCTCAGCCTGCCACCTGTGGGTGAGCCATGCTGGGGTGCAACCTGCTCCTTGTTCCTATGCACCCCCAGCACACATGGTGGAATGTGCCTCAGTTTCCCCCTGCTGTCAGACATTGCCTAACCCCTTCCATGAGCTGGCCCTGGATCTCCCAAACCTGCCTCACCTGCAAATCCTGGGATGTGATGTTGCAGAGGTGGTGGGGGGCCAGCTCCTGTGGGTCTTGGCTGCAGCTTGCTGTGCATCAAGAGCAAAATGACACCACACTGCTGCTCACTGTCAGCACGTGGGGTGCAGCCATGTGCTGCGTGGCCATTACCCAGGCAATTGGGAGATGCCAGCTGGTTATGGGGAACATGCAACTCCTCTTAGGTTCCTCCTTGGCCAAAGCTCAGCCTTTTCCCACTTCCTGGGCTCCCCATTGCACCCCTCTGGAATCGTGGACCTGCCATGCTAGCTGAGTTTGCTGGGGCACTGGACACTCGTGGTGGGGCTGGGGCTGGGTGGGACACTCATACCATGCTGAGGACTCAGCTGGAGCATCCTGCTGGCAGCTCTGGGTAGGGACAGCCTAATGAGGTGTCCTGTATCCTGTCGCAGCCCAGAGGGCGGCGGGGAACTGTGATCTTCGAGGGAAGATGTTCCAGAGGGAAGGATGCTAGGGTGGAAAGATGCTTGGGGAGGAGAGGGATGCTCGAGGGGAAGAATGATTAGGGAGGGGAATGATGCTGCGGGGGAAGGATTCTAGGGCGGGGGATGCTGGTGATGGCCGCGGGCTCCCTCTGGTGGCCCCGCCCGGAGCACCCCGGAGCCGGGGCAGGGATGGGCTGAGGTGCCCACATTGGCAGCATCCCGCCTTGGGCCCCGCCGTGGCCACCCACTCACCCTCCCCTGCTCTGCTCCAAGCTGCAAAGCCCCGGCGGGGTGCAGGATCCACCCCAGCCCCATCCAGCAGTGACTCTGTTTGAGCACATTCAAATATGATTATTTACTATTGCAAAGGGAGGGTTAATGAAGGGGTTCTCATCCGGACCCTTTCCAGCACCCCGCGGGACCCGAGGGGCAGAGCCCCACATTCTCTGTGTCCTGGCTTTGAGCTGTGGAGCCCACATCACTCCCAGCCCCCTTCACTGCAGCACAGTCAGCACACCATTTACAGCCCTTGAGGTCCCCTGACAGAGATCCCCTGGGCACCTAGGCCAGGGCACCACTCAGCACTGGCCTGCTTTGCGAGGATTCTTGCCTCCAGAAGACAAAATCCCATAGGAATTGGAGAGGGGAGGGCAGAAGGGGAGGGACAGGAGCTACTATTTTCTTTTTCCCATTTGATCTTATTAAAACTTCATTCAAAGAAATAGACTTTTCAGCTCAAATCTCATGCAAGTTTCATGGCACTGCAGATGGAGGAGCAGGAAAAATGCTTGTCAGGGAGTTTAATAAGAGCAACTGGTTCCTGACAGGGGAGGGCTGTGCCAGCTTGCTGGTGGCCCTGCTGCTGCCCGTTAAGTGCTGTCCCCTCGCTCCCACCCTCTTAATCGCTTTGCTCACGTTTGTCCTCGTTAAACCTGCAGCACTCTCACACTAACAAATCCCTTCCCCGCCCCCAGCAACGTGCCAGATGCAGGCAGGGACATCCTAGCGTGGAGGAGATCAGCGTGGCCAGGCTGCGCCCTGCTGTCACCCCTCACTGCACCCCGTGCCTCAGTTTCCCCTGTGGTTTGAAAAGAGATCACACTGAAGGAGAACAGGGCTGGGGAGGAGCAGCTGAGGGAGCTGGGGGTGTTTAATGTGGAGAAGAGGAGGCTGAGGAGAGACCTCATTGCTCTCTACAGCTGAACAGAGTTTGGAGCCAGATGAGGATTGGTCTCTTCTCCCCGGGATTAGGTGACAGAAGGAGAGGAAGAGGCCTGAAATTGTGCCAGAGGAGGTTCAGGCTGATATTGGAAGAAATTTCTTCCCTGAAATGCTTCTCAAAGACTGGAACAGGTTCCCCAGGGAACCTGTTGAATCCCTATCCCTGGAGGTGTTTAAGGCAGGGATGTGGTGCTGAGGGACGTGGTTTAGCACCAGCTTTGCTAGAGTTAGAGAAGGGTTAGACTCAATGATCTTAAAGGTATTTTCCCAACCCAAACCACTCTGATTCTGTGACTCTCTTGCTGTGCTGAAGGGGGAGCGGTGGCGGTGCGGGGGATGTGTGTGGCAGCCATGGCAGCGTGGCAGTGGCGTGGAGGGGGCCAAGCGGCCGTGGCATCACCGAGAGCTCTCGTGGGACCCGGTTCGGAGTGATGCAGGTGCCTGGGTGTCTCGGACATCCGCTGAGGACGGCAGAGGAGCCTCCCACCCGCCGCAGGAGAGGAGGCTGCTGCCCGTGTTCCGCGGGCGCGGTGACTAAACAGCATCCCCGACACGGCCGTCAATAAACGGCGCTGCCGCCCGGGCTCGGCTCGCCCCCGCTCAGCGCTGCCGCGGGGCGCTGCTGCTGACTCACCACGGCTCGCAGGGCACCGGGTCCCCATGCCAGCCGTGGAGGGACAGCGCTCGGAAGGGCTGTGTGGATTCTCCAGCTGTGTGCAGGGGACTCCACAGAGGCCTTCCTCTCGGCGTCTGTCTGCTGCTGCATCATCAGGCAGAGGCACAGCATCTGGTTTGCTACGCAGGAGGGAAGCCCAGGCTGTCCCCCAGCTGATCTGGAGGAGCTGGGGTCTCAGGGGGCTGTTGCAGCCTTGTTGCAGCTCCCATCCCAGCTGGGAATGTTTGGGTTACCTGCCAGGAGCTGGCTCTCCATCACTCGTGGTGGCACTGTGCCTCCCCACCCCTGCATGGACACATGGATGAGGATGTGGAGTGTTCAGAGCCTGCCCACATGGATGGGGCACTGAGGTGCCTGGTGCAGGGTGTCTGAAGCTGGTCTCAGGATCACAAGATATTAGGGGTTGGAAGGGACCCAAAGACCTCACCCAGCCCAAGCCCCCTGCCACAGCAGGACCAGACAATCCAGCTCAGGGCACACAGAACACATCCAGACAGGCCTTGAAAGGCTCCACAGAAGGAGACTCCACAACCTCTCTGGGCAGCCTGTGCCAGGGCTCTGGGACCCTTCCAGCAAGAAGTTCCTCCTTGTGTTGAGCTGGAACCTCCTGTGCTGCAGCTTCCATCCATTGCTGCTTGTCCTATCCCAGGCAGCAGTGAGCAGAGCCTGTCCCCCCCCTCCTGACCCCCAGCCCTCAGATAGTTATAAACATTGATTCAATCCCCTCTCAGTCTTCTCTTCTCCAGACTAAGCAGCCCCAGGTCCCTCAGCCTTTCCTCCCCAGGCAGTGCTCAGTCCCCTCAGCATCCTTGTAGCCCTTCTCTGGACTTTCTCTAGCAGATCCCTGTCCCTCTTCAACTGGGGAGCCCCAAACTTAACACAGTTCATCACCTGCTGGGGGGCAGGAGGAAAGCTGCAGAGCTCTGGGCTCTGCTGAGCCCAGCCAGACATCCCTGTGGCTGCGGGAACAGCATCCCCTGAGCCAGCTGCTGCTCTGCAGCCTGGCAGAGCACCGCACACCCATCCCTGCTGCAGGAGTGCTGAAGACACCCTGGACCTCTGCCCCAGCACGCATGGGTGCTGCTCTTCAACCAACAGCACAGATGAACCCAGCGAGGCTCCCAGAATCACCTCCTGCCCACCCTCCCCAGCACCCTGGAGGGACCCAGGGGGTCCAGCCCACCCCGAGCCCCGGCCCGGGGTCTGCTGACAGCGCGGTGCTTGCTCGGTGGGGCTGAAGAGCGGCTGCGGGCAGGACAGCAGAGCCAGGAGCGACTTGCCACAAGAGGGAACCCCTGGGCTGGAGATGCTCCATGAGCTGCTGCCCGGCCCCGCACCCGCACCCTGCCTCCAGAGCTGGCCGGGGGGCGCAGAGTGCATCTGCTTGGAAGGGACCCTCACAGGTCATCTTGTCCAACACCCCTGCAAGCAGCAGGGACATCTCCAAGTAGAGCAGGTGGCTCAGAGCCCCGTCAGGTTTGACCTTAAATATCTCCAGGGATGGAGCCTCCACCACCTCTCTTGGCAAACCCATTCCAGGATTCCACCATCCTCATTGTGCAGAATTTCCTCCTAACGTCCATCCTAAATCTCTCCTGCTCCAGTAGCAGACCAATGCTCCTTGTTCTATCCCCACAGGCCCTTCTAAACAGTCCCTCCACAGCCTTCCTGTAGGTCTCCTTCAGATATTGAAACAAGGTCTCCATGGAGCCTTCTCTTCTCCAGGCTGAACTCTCTCAGCCTGTTCCCATAGCAGAGGTTCTCCACCCCTCTGATCATCTTCCTGGTCTCCTCTGGACCCTCTCCAGCAGGTCCATGTCCTTCTTGTGTTAGGGACTCCAGAGCTGGACACAGTAAGTACTGCAGGTGAGGTCTTATCAGAGCAGAGTGGCAGAATCACCTCTCTCAACCTGCTGCTTCTGATGCAGCCCAGGATGCCATTCGCCTTCTGTGCTTCAATAAGAGGATGCTCTTCTCTCTCAGTTGGTTAGCAACAAGGTCCTTGGACCCCTTCTCCTGCCCCAAACTACCCACAAGCACCTGCTGTTTGTCCACAACTCACTCTGCCCCCAAGAAAGTGGAGCCCCATACCCTGACCCAGTTTTTGTTTTGCTGGCTTCCCATCTCCAACCTCCTTCTCCCTTGGATCTGGGAGATGAGGGTCAGGCAGGACACAGCTCACACTCAGGATGTGGGGGAGTGCAGGACAAGGTTCTTTAGGCACCTCATAGCACCTTGAGAAAAAGCCACATCTTCTGTGTGGGTGGATCAGTCAAGCAAGGACAGCTGGGACACTCAGATCATCATGGTGAAGGAAAGCCAACAGAATTCCCAGGAAAATGTGACTCCAGTTGCTATCCTCTAGCACCCAAACAGGCATATCAGGAGCAGCCTTTGCATCCCAGCAGGATTTGCATCACTGAGGGAGGAACCCAGATTCTTTGGTGGGGCAAAGATAAAAGCTGCCAGAGCTGGGAATGTGTCTCCAGTCCTATCATTCAGCTTTATAGTCCCAATAGCTCTTGGAAGCTTTGTGACCACTGAAATTTCTTCCCTTCCAGCTTCCCAAGGGCTCTTGGAAGCCAGGTCAAGCTTTGTGACCACTGAAATTTCTTTCCTTCCAGCTTCCCAAGGGCTCTTGGAAACCAGGTCAAGCTTTGTGACCACTGAAATTTCTTCCCTTCCAGCTTCCCAAGGGCTCTTGGAAGCCAGGTCAAGCTTTGTGACCACTGAAATGTCTTCCCTTCCACCTTCCCAAGGGCTCTTGGAAGCCAGGTCAAACTTTCTGACCACTGAATCATTTTCCCTTCCATCTCCCCAAAGGCTTTTGGAAGCCAGGTAAAGTTTGTGGTCATTCCACCTCCCCAAAGGCTCCAACCCCCCACAGAAGAGTGTGGTATTTAGGTTGGCAAGCTGGCTCTCCAAACAATGGGGTGGTTCCAGGCTAAAGCTCCCCATGGTGCTGTTAGGAAGAAGTCCACAGGAGTGTCTGTTTAGGTTAAAGTACCAAATAAACCCCAGGCTGGGCAGGCTCCAGCACTGAGCTCAGCTAAGCAGAGCCTGGGCCAGCAGCTCAGCACTTGCAGGGTTCCTCCTCTGGTCTGACTGCCCAAGCAGGGGCAGGAGGATCACTGCACACACTGGTGGCAGGGAACCAGCACACCACATGGAGCAGAAGGGGTGCAGACAAGCAACGAGAGCTGCAAGAGGGTTGGGGAGTTGTCTATCCAAAACCCTGGCATGCCAAGATTTCCCTGGGGCCTTTAAGGGCTTTTAGGAGCTCTCCCAGCTCAAAGCCATTGTCTCCCACCCCATCACTCCCAGCCCTTGTCAAAAGTCCCTCCCCAGCTCTCCTGTAGCCCCCTTCCGGTGCTGGCAGGCTGCTCTAAGGTCTGCCTGGAGCCTTCTCTTCTCCAGGCTGAGCAGCCCCAGTTCTCCCAGCCTGGCCCCATAGCAGAGGTTCTTCAGCCCTCTGATCATCTTCATGGCCTCGTCTGGACCCTCTCAACAGTTCCACATCCTTCTTGTCCTTGGGGACTCCAAAACTGGCTTCAGTACTCCAGCTGGGATCTCACCAGAGCAGAGTAGAAGGGCAGAGTCACCTCCCTCATCCTGCTAGGACCAGAGCGAGGGAGAGAAAGGCAAAGCAGGGAAAGGGGGAGAAGGATGCCAGGCAGACAGAGAGGAGAGGCATGGACCAGCAGGATTAGCACTGATAGACTCACAGCTAAAGTGGGCTTATGTCAGCATGCATTACCCAGGAGTGACAGGAAGGGTGGCCTCCCTCATCTGCCATTTATAAGTGGCAAATTCTCCCTCCATCCTGTTTACTATGAATTAGCTGGCATATGTCTAATCGTCTTTGCAAGCACAACTCAACTGGCAGAGATTAAAGCCTTGCTCCTCCCCCAAACCCAGCTCTGCACTTCACTGCAAGGCAGGACAGTGCCTCTACCTGGCTGCTCAGGCAGTCTAAAACAAGGCCTCTTCTGTGGCTGCTTTAGATCTCACACCTTCTCCAGCTAAAGTGACTCTATGATGATCTTAAAGGTCTTTTCCAATCAAAACAGTTCTATGCTGTGGTCTGTGGAGAGAGACCTGGGAGTGCTGGTGGAGAACATCCATGGGGCAGCAATGTGCCCTGATGGCCAAGAGGGCCAATGGGATCCTGGGGTGCATTAAGCAGACTGTGTGCAACAGATCAAGGGAGGTTCTCCTCCCCCTCTACCCTGGTGAGAACTCATCTTGAGTACTGCCTTCAGTTTTGGGCTCCCCAGTTGAAGAGGGACAGGGATCTGCTGGGGAAGGTCCAGCAGAGGGCAATGAGGATNAGAGAGGTTGTGGAGTCTCCTTCTGTGGAGCCTTTCAAGGCCTGTCTGGATGTGTTCTGTGTGCCCTGAGCTGGATTGTCTGGTCCTGCTGTGGCACGGGAGTTGGACTGGATGAGCTCTTTGGGTCCCTTCCAACCTCTGACACCCTCTGATCCTGTGACCTGCCCAGGCTCCCTTGGTGGTTATTCAGATCAGGGATTTCTTGGTCTGAGGCTTGGTGAGGTGGCAACAGGAGGATGGAGACTCCCTTTTGATAAGGAGTCCTATGGAAAAGACAAGGAGTGATGGGCACAAGTTACTGCTGGGGAGATTCCCATTGGAGACAATTTTTTCCTGTGGGAACAGTTAGAGATTGGAATCCTCTCCCAAGGGCAGCAGTGAACTCCCCTACATTAATCAGTTTTAAGACTCAGCTTGCCAGGTTGCTGGGCCAGCTCATTGCAACTACACTGTCACCTAGACAGGTTGGAGCAGATGAGCCTTGGGGCCCCTTCCAACCTGCATTCTGGGATTCAGTGAACTGGATTTAACTGGGGAGCTCAGTGCTGTCTGCTGGAGGCATGCAGAGCAGAGCCAGGCTGGTGAAACCCAAGGCTCTCACTAAACACTCCCACAGTGTGGGGGCTGTTTGCCTGGCTGACTGCTCACCCCACGGGGTGTGTGTTGCTTGGCGAGCAGCAAGGTGCTGCCTGGGTGGTGGGGAGACCCTTGGCTGACACCCTCACTGCTAGTCAAGCATGTCAAAACAATCCTGGAGAGGCTGGAAAAGTCAGCTGGTGGACAAGGCTGCCCCACCACAGCAGCAAGAGCCCTCAGAGCCAGAATCAACAGGAAGAGATGGAGCAAAGGTGGTTAGAGGGACACAGGTCTGCTGGGAGGCACTGCAAAAGGAGCTCTTCTTACCTGCTCAGTGAGGGTTCTGCACAGTGAGGGTTCTGAGACACTGCAACAGGTTGCTCAGGGAGGTTGTGGCTGCTCCCTCCCTGGAGGTGTCCAAGGCCAGGCTGGATGGAGCCTTGAGCAACTTGGGCTAGTGGGGAGTGTCCCTGCTCATGGCAGGGGAGGCAGAACTGGATGATCTTTAAGGTCCCTTCCAACCCAGTCTAGGAACCTATGACTTGAATACCTGACTGCCCTCCTGCTGTGACACTGAGGAACCAGAGCAGGTCCTTCAGCCCCAGGCATCAGCAGCCCAAGTATAAGATCAGGGCTATGGGAGCTCCAAGCATTGCAGGACATCTAAACTCTCCTTATGTAAATATTTTTTCCTTCTCTATCCCTTCTCTTCTTGCCAAACCAGAGCTGAAGTCAACAGAGCATTAACTCAAACAGTAAGTCTGTGAAGCAGCTAAGTGGCATCAGGAGGGAGAGGAATCATCAGGCAGGAGGAAATGCAGGCATTGGAACAGGCTGCTCAGAGAGGTGGTACAGTCTCCATCACTGGAAGTGTTCAAGAACTGTGTGGCCATGGTACCTGGGGACATGGCTTGTGGCCACGGTGGTGCTAGGTTGACCTCTGGGCTTGGGGATCTTTGAGGACTTTTCCATCCACGACAATTCTGTGGTTCTGTGAATCTATGATTCTGTGATCTCCTTCCCTCTGAGGGTCAGACCTTGCTCCCCCATCCCAGGTAGAGGAAGAAGGGAGCAGTATCCCTCTCCTCCACCCAGCCCCAGCCCAGGGAAAGTGACATTTGCCATTGCCAGCATCCAGCAGTATCAGATCCTGAGCAGGGTCACCAGCCTGAGCGCCCAACCTGCTGCTCTGCGAGTTGGTGCCATCTCCCAGGCTCCCCTTGGCACAGGAGGGGAGCAGTGTAACGTGATAATGACCAGCTGGCCTTGTAATCTGCAGCTCTGGTTTGCTGGGGGATGGGGCAGGAGGGAGAGGACTTGGCTGTGAACGGAGCCGGAGCAAATCCGCAGCACAATGCGGGCAGCCCGAGGGGCGCTCGCCGCCTGATGGGGCAGCCAGCTGCTGTTTGTTCAGCAAGGGGAGAAAAGGATGGTGAGCACCAGCCCCACGCAACAGCTCCCTCCCACCTCCACGCTGCACTGGGGCTGCTGCTGGGATGCCAGCTCCCATCCCAGCTGCGGCTCAGGGGGATGCTGAGAGCCAGGTAGGCAGCGTGGTGCCGGGAAGCCAGGGAGACCAGATTCCCAGTCTCTAATTAGTATCACACTCTTCTCCACCCCTGGACCAGCACAGAGGGTAAGTGAGCTCGACTCGGGGCTCCCCAGGGATGCAGACTCCTCCAGGTCATGAGCAGCTTGGAGACAGCTGCAGGGAGCTCCGAGCAGCCATCAGCAGCGGCTGCAGGAGCAGAAGGCAGCTGTGCCTATCTCTCGGGGGGGTTAGCTGGCTCCTCTAGCTAGCTGTTACCCCACCACGCTGTTGCTGACAGCCCCCAGAGGAATGCAAACCTTCCCCCCACCCAAGTCCCTCTGCAAACGTGCTGCTGGGAGGTGGAGGGTAGGGTATTTATTTAGCAGGGAAAGGTTTTGTGCAGGGCCTGCTGACCACAGTCCTGAGAGCCCTGGTGCAGAAAACAGCCCCAGAAAACTGCCTCTAATTAGAGGGTGGAGTTAAAAATATCCCTGGTCCATAAACAGAGAGAGGCAGACAGGGAAAAGGCAGATGCCAGTGTGACGCCCCAGGAGGGAACTGAGATTAGGAGAGACTCAGCCTCACACACAGAGATGATTCAAAATAGCCCAGCATATGCCTGAGCAATGAACTGGGGAGAAGGATGGCACTGGAGGAGGAGTGGGGTCATGGAATCAACAACTTGTCTAGACTCCAGCAGACAAAAAAAGAGATGCTAAGCTAGGGGAGAGGCACTGCAGCAGGAGTGCAGCCGTGGAAAGCTGCCCCAGTAGCACAGTCTTAGATGGTAGGGGCTGGAAGGGATCTCTGGGGCAGCACTCAAGAAGGAGGGAAGCAGGCCAGAGACCTGTGTCTGTTCCCAGAGCTGCTGAGAATGGCTTTAGGTGAGTGGCATATCTGCAAAGTGCTTTGACATCCTTAGATCAGAAATGATGTAGATAAATCAGAGTCTTTCCATCTACAGAGCCTAAAGTCACTCTAGAAATTCTCCAAGCCAAGGCAGGTCTTTGCTTCCAAATGTTCCTGTCCAGCCCCTGCAAAGGGACTTTTTGCAAGGGCTTGTAGTGACAGGACAAGAGGGAAGGGATAGAAGCTTGAGGAAGGCAGATTTAGGTTGCAGATTACAAAGAAATTCCTGACAGTGAGGGTGGAGAGACACTGGAACAAGGTGCCCATGGAGGTTGTTGATGCCCCCTCCCTGGAGGTGTTCAAGGCCAGGTTGAATGAGGCTTTAAGCAACCTGGTCTAGTGGGAGGTGTCCCTGGCCATGGCAGGGGGTTAGAACTGGATGATTTTTAAGATTCCTTTCAACCCAAACCATTCTGTGTATCTATGAATCTATGAAACAGCCTGGTTCAGCCAAGGCTGGGCTATAGCTGCTCGTGAAGTGGTGGCATCCTGCTCACCAGAGGGACTTTCTCTGTCTCATTGACCAAAGCAGGTTACCTCCAGGTCTGCTGTCCCCTAAGCAAGGCTGCACAATCACCTCCTACCTCTGAGAGCAGCCAAACTGGTGTCTGCCAGGACCTCCTTCTTCACAGGGGAGCAGAACAGCCTGCCACAAACACAGCTTCGAAGTGCAAAGAGGTCTGGAGCAAACCTCATGGCTGGGAAAGGTCCAGATGGACAGCCCTGAGGACTCAGACAGGCTGCTCCTCTGCACGCAAGGTATGTCACAGCTCATTGGAGAGCCCTTGGATAATAACAGCCCTGCCTGCCATGTGTGCTGCTATTGAAAACTCATTGTGACAGGCACAGCCTGCTAATACAGGTTTGAGCAGCTTCTTCCCAGCAGGGCTTCAACCTCAGGTTGGTCCTCCAGGCACTACAAGCATCAAAAAGAGATACTTTCTTCCTGAGTTGCCTTCATCTGCTTTCAGATCCCGAGCACTCAGTGTGCAGCATGCTCCATGCAACCTTGAGAAATCCCTAAGGTGATTTTTCTTTCAGTTTAGTCCTTGGTCACCTTCCTTCTGTTCTTAGAGGAGCCAGGAGTGAGGCTCCACTGCCACCTCTCCACTGCCACCACCGCCGCTTGCGCTTGGCTCTAGTCATTTATAGTGGGCACTAATGAGGCTGCACCTCGAATCCTGGGTTCAGTTTTGGGGCCCTCACTCCAAGAAGGACATTGAGGGACTGGAGCAGGTCCAGAGAAAGGGAACAGAGCTGGGGAAGGGTCTGGAGAACAAGGCTGGGGAGGAGCAGCTGGGGGAGCTGAGGATGTTTAGCCTGGAGAAGAGGAGGCTGAGAGAAGACCTCATTGCTCTCTGCAGCTTCCTGCAAGGAGATTGCAATGAGGTGGAGGTTGGGCTCTTCTCCCTAGTATGAAGTGATGGAAGGAGAGGAAATGGCCTGAAATTGTGCCAGGGGAGGTTTAGGTTGGAGATCAGAAACAATTTCTTCGCTGCAAGGCATTGGAACAGGCCACCCAGGGAGGTGGTGGAGTCCCCAGTCCCTGGAGGTGCTAAAGAAATGTGTGGCCATGGCACCTGGGGACAGGGTCTAGCAGCCATAGTGGTTGTGGGTTGGGGGTTGGACTGGATGATCTGAGAGGGTTTTTCTAACCCAAACAATTCTATGACTCCATGATTCTGTCATTCTATGATCTCCATGATTCTGTCATTCTATGACTCCATGATTCTGTCATTCTATGATCTCCATGATTCTGTCATTCTATGACTCCATGATTCTGTCATTCTATGATCTCCATGATTCTGTCATTCTATGATCTCCATGATTCTGTCATTCTATGATTTCCATGATTCTCCATCATTGTTAATCTCCACTCCCCACCACAGGCCTTCACTGGAGCTCGGGAGGGCAGCTTAGGGCAGGATGAGAGCTCCATCTCCACCCCTCTCATCTTCCAGCTTCCTCTTCTCATCTTGAGCACAGATGGGAAGCTCTTTGGAGAAGGAAGAAATGATAGGAAGAGGCAGGTTGAGGCTGCTCCCCCCTCACGCCTGCACTATGTAGGGCTGCTCTTAGCTCATATTTTATTCTAGCTGCTTGTTTCAACATTAAATAATGAAATGGGAGCTCCATTTGTGTGTGAAAATCAATGTTCAACACCACAGTGCTCTGCCGTCCGCGTCTGATGGGCACTACGCTTCTTGTAGAATATTTATTGCTACTCCTTTTGCTGGGTGAGCTTCACATCCCAGATGGCTCCTGGGTGGCAGAGGCAGATTAAAAGGCAGAACCCTCACTGTAATAAAATCAGCCTAAAGAGAAGAGCTGGCTCTGCTCCTCTCTGCCCCAGGTAGGTCACTGGCACGCGTGCCCCGTGAGAGGATAAGCACACAAGGCGACATTCAGGGTTTCATGTCCTGGTGTCATCTGCTAAGGTCAGAACTGCTTTGCCAGCTGACTCCAAGCCCAGCCTCTGTCTGCACTGATTATTCACAAACACACTCTCACAATGCACACCTAGGCTAAGCTCCAGCAGCCTGGAGAGGCCAATCTAGGCTTAGAGGAGCTTCTTAGCACAGCCCCAGCTCCCCATGGCGTGGCCCAGATGGCCAGGGGAAGCCTGTGCACCACAGCACTGTCCCCCTCCCACTCACCCAGCAGGGCTCTTCCCCACGCCAGCATGGGCAGGCTGAGCTTGCTCTCCAGTGGGGGTGATGGGCAGCAGTAGATGGGAAGCCCACAGCACGGGGGGTGCTGCAGGCCCTCTGCAAGTCCATGTGTGCCACAGGTTAGGAGGCCAGAATCATAGAATAGTAGAATTGTTTAGATTGGAGAACAGGTCTAAGATCATCCAGTCCAACCATCAACCTAACACCACCATGGCTACTAAGCCATGTCCCAAAGTGTCAGGGCCACAGGTTTCCTGAACCCCTCCAGGGGTAGGGACTCCATCAGCTCCCTGCACAGGTGATGGAGGGGATCACCTTCCCTCCATCCTTGCTCTGATATTCTTGCTCTAATAGCCAACCTAAGACAAGCCTTCTTCTATGACTGCTTCAGATCTCACACTGTAGGATGCTCATCACCTTATTGACTCATCAAGCAGGTGAGGATAAGAAAACATCACCAAGAGGTACTTGAGAGATCCAGAAGAACCAAACCCCAATCACTCTTGCAGCAAAGAAATTGTTCCTAATTTCTTCTGGCACAATTTCAGGCCATTTCCTCTGCTTCTATCACCTGATACTAGGGAGAAGAGAGCAACCCCCACCTCGCTGCGACCTGCTTTCAGCCAAATGCAGAGAGCAATAAGGCCTCTCCTCACTGGAAAGGTCCTCCTGGGAAGGAGTGCAGGAGCTGGAAACCTTCACATCCTTTCTGTCTTCCCCTTTATCAGCTCCCTGATCAAGCTGCTGCAGGAAGCACGAGGAAGCTGCCATCTCAGTGGTCACATTTTATCACTGATTACACTCTGTGTTATCATATTTTATACCTCCTGTCACCTCAGCCCGAATGGACTGCACTAAAATGACTCCTTACTCAACAGGGACCCAGCCCCAAAGATTGATGGAGTCAGCTTTTAAGCCATCCAGACTTATTAGGCGATTCCTTCCCCTTCATCCTCAGGGAGTTGTCCCATCTGGCCATTTGCATTGATGAGAATCTCTGTATTCATTTCAGCCAGCTCAGATCAGCCCTTTAAATCTACTCATTAGAGTCTTGAGTTAGATTTGCTACATTATTAAGTTAAATACCTTTTTTTTTTTTTTAATATCCCTTAATTTCTAGCAGCTCCTCTGAGCTGGTTTGCAGAGCTGAGGAGATCTTGGCTTTCATTCCAGCTGCTTGATCTTCACCAGCATCTTAATTACATCCCCATCCCAGGCTGGTGACAGCAGTGACGCCATGATCCAGCATTAACCCAGCCTGACTCCCCAGACCCTGGGTTACTGGACACTGATGATTAATTTGGTTTCTTTTTGCTAATCAAAGCAAAAAAAAAAAAAAAAAAGTTTTGGGGACACCTCTGAGGAGCACACAGCAACACAAGATGCTATGTTTCAGGGTAGAATCACTGAAACAGAAGCATAGAATGACACGTTGGAGGGGATACCTCTGAGGAACACACAGCAGCCCAGAATGCTATATTTCAGGTTAGGATCACTGAATCAGAAGCACAGAATGCCAGGTTGGAGAGGATAACTCTGAGGAGCACACAGCAGCCCAGGATGCTACATTTCAGGGTAGGATCACTGAATTAGAATCCTAGAATGCCAGGTTGGAGGGGACACCTCTGAGGAGCACACAGCAGCCCAGGATGCTACATTTCAGGGTAGGATCACTGAACTAGAATCCTAGAATGCCAGGTTGGAGGGGACACCTCTGAGGAGCACACAGCAGCCCAGGATGCTACATTTCAGGGTAGGATCACTGAATTAGAATCCTAGAATGCCAGGTTGGAGGTGACACCTCTGAGGAGCACACAGCAGCCCAGGATGCTACATTTCAGGGTAGGATCACTGAATTAGAATCCTAGAATGCCAGGTTGGAGGAGACACCTCTGAGGAGCACACAGCAGCCCAGGATGCTACATTTCAGGGTAGGATCACTGAATTAGAATCCTAGAATGCCAGGTTGGAGGAGGCACCTCTGAGGAGCACACAGCAGCACAAGATGCTACATTTCAGGGTAGGATCACTGAATTAGAATCATAGAATGCCAGGTTGGAGGGGACCCCGAGGATCACCTGGTCCAACCTTTCTAGGTGGTAGTGATGTTGAAATGAGCTGGCTCAGGACCCTGGCAAGCTGAGTCTTTAAACTGATCAACTAAGCTACAGCAGATACAGAGCTAAGGGTTCGAGGAAGCTCCTCCAGAGCAGAACTTTCTCCACAGCTGGGTTGTTGGAGTTTCTTGCTTCCTTTGAGTAAGTGAAAAGTTGATGGGGAAGCCCACAGGTAGCTTTTCAGGGAACGTTCTCACCAAGAAACCGCTGTTTTTAGAGGCTTCTCATCAAGCGGAGAGGAAACACCCGTTCCAGAGCCAAACTTGGCTGTGTTCTGACAGCCAGAGCGCTGCCTCGAAGATAACTTCCAGCTTTTCCTGGCTCGAAACCATTTAAAGTCTTCCCAGCCCCTCACTTCGGGCGCATTTCCACCCCGTGGCGCCGGCGCCTTTCGGGACCGTCTCCTCCCACCCGCGGGGCGCACTTTACCCGGGCAGGACCCGCGGGCAGCGCCGTGGGTTCGGGGGCTGCGGGTCCGCCTTCCCCCGCCCCTCTCCCTTCCCCC
>VWYK01058159.1:0-20114 GCA_013399775.1 Semnornis frantzii | reverse complement strand
GCCTGGGAACATGGGGAAGAGTTGAGTGCTCTGAGTCAGAGAGCTAAAACCTTTGGCAGGGTTTTGGCACAGTTTCACAGAGCCACAGAATGGTTTGGGTTGGAAGGGACCTCAGAGACCATCCAGTTCCAACCCCTCTGCCATGGCCAGGGACACCTCCCACTAGCCCAGGTTGCTTAAAGCCTCATCCAACCTGGCCTTGAACACCTCCAGGGAGGGACCATCCACAACCTCCCTGGGCAACCTGTGCCAGTGTCTCACCCCCCTCCATGTACACATGATGATAGAATCATAAAAGCTGCAAAAGACCTCCAAGATCATCAAGTCCAACCTTCTACCCAACACCACTGATGTCCCCAAGTGCCATGGCCACAGGTTTCTTGAACACCTCCAGGGATGAGGACTCTACCACCTCCCTGGGCAGCCTGTGCCAATGCCTGACCAGTTTTGCAGGAAAGAAATTGTTCCTAATCTCCAACCCAAATCTCCCCTGGCACAATTTCAGGCCATTTCATTTTTGTCCTGTCATTAGTTACTTGGGAGAAGAGACCAAAGCCAGCCTCACTCCAGCCTCCTTCCAGGGAGCTGTAGAGAGCTATCCCCTCTGCTTTGCCTGGGGAGCTGCTGCACAGCCAAAGTGCTGCTTGGCTTTCCCACCCTGCAGCTCTTGCACCTCAGCCTAGAGCACCAACAGAGGCTGCAGCCTCCCTCTCAAATCAGCCTCCTCTTCTCCACACTAAACACCTCCAGCTCCCTTGGCCTCTCCTCATAAGACATGATCCAGAGGGCACAGTTCCTGCTGCACTGAGAAGGCTACGTCCAGGTGCTGCTCTTGAGGGGCATAGTGCCAAGCTGCTTCCAGGTGCCTACTCTTGTCTCTGGTGGTTTGCTGAACACAGACTCCTGCTCCCAGCCCTTGGCATGCTTTGTGTGGTGGCAGCTCTTTCACAGATGAGGCTAAACCTTCCCCAGAGCACACCTCTGTTTGATCTGCCTGGCAAGCCTGCCCTCTGCTTTGCCTGGGGAGCTGCTGCACAGCCGAAGTGCTGCTTGGCTTTCCCACCCTGCAGCTCTTGCATCACAGCCCAGAGTGCCCACAGAGGCTGCAGCCTCCCTCTCAAACCAGCCCCCAGAGCCTCTGCACCTCGCTGTTACTCAGCACATTTCCCTGACAGGGAATTAAGTAGGATTTCTAGGTCATTGTGGGCCTGTCAGGAGGAATCGTCTCCTGTAGACCTCATTATCAAGGCTCTTTCTGCAATGCCAGACTTCAGAACAATTGCAGCCTGGTTCCCTAAACACTGACTAATGAGACAGAGCTGTTAGCAGCAGTTTGCTAAATAAAGGCTGTTTCTGCCCCAGACAGAACAAAGCCAGGCTGGCTTTTCTTAGCTGTCTCTCACACAGAAGGTATTTCAAAGGACCCTTATTAAAATAACGAGCCAGAGGCTGCTCTTGTGGTGGCTGGGAAGGGTCAGTGCTGGATGCTGCTGCCAGGTGCTTCCCCAAAGCACTGGCTCCAAGTAACTTCTGCTCAAGTCACCTGCAAACCTCTCCAGCTCCCTTGGTTTCAAGGTACCTTCAGCATTTCCCTGCCCTCCTGTGACTTTGTCCTGCTCTGATAGTCAGTTGCTGCCTCACGGTGGGCAAGCTGCTTGTAGCTCTGAGTGACCTCCATTGCCTTGGGTGCCACAGGAAGATATTCTTTGGTCCCTGGGTTGTAGTGAAGCTTGCCCAGCAGTCACAGAGATGGCCTGGGAAAGGTGAGGCCTCTGAGCAGGTGGGACAAGCTACTTTTGCAAGGAGCTGGAGGCTTGCAGATTGCCATGAGGAAGCAGGTGAGATTTCATAGTGCCCACAAATGCTTTGGGTTGGAAGGGATCTTAAAGATCACTTCATCTAGTTCCAACCTTCCTGGTTGGCCAAGGACACCTCCCACTAGCCCAGGTTGCTCAAAGCCCCATCCAGCCTGGCCTTGAAACACCTCCAGGCAGGAGGCATCCATGGATGCTTCCTGGGCAACCTCTTCCAGTGTCTCACCGAAGGTTCCTTCTTGTACCTGGATGCTGAGCAGAAAGGACACAGCCCCCACTTGAGCAGTCTGAGGCCAGGTCAACTGCTGATGGTCCTGTGATGAGATTTTTCACCCTACCTCCCCTCCTGCTGTCAGAAGGGCCTGGACTGCAGATGAACTCTGGAGCATGGTGGGATGAGTCTGACCCCCGCAGGCTGAAGCAGGCACAGAGGAGCTGGGGATTATTACCTGGCCAGTTTGTAGGCTTGTTTGAAGTGGTGCTTTGATGTGGCAATGGGAGCCCATGGAAGGTAGATGGTGTCTAGACAGGTTTTTCTCACTCTCTGTTGTCTCTGAAGCAGCAGAAGCAGTGCCAAGCAGGCTGAGTGGCTCCAGGATGTGAGAAGCAGAGCTCTTTCTAGAGAGACAGGGCAATGGTGCTCCAGGAGAACTCAAGCCAGCTCTTGCTGAGCTCCCCTTGGACTTCCTGCACAGAGAGTGCACAGAAGTGCTCCTCTGTGCCCCAGGCACTGCCTGCATCAGTTAACTGCAGCTGGAGGCTGTTAAGAGTGAGTCCAAGAGGTGACTGATGTGTCCCCAGCTGAGCTGGCATGGTGGAGAGGTCCAGGAGAAGTCCACAACCCAGTGCTCTGGCCAGGGCCTTAAACACCTCCAGGGATGAGGCTTCCACCGCCTGCCTGGGCAACCCCTGCCAGGCTCTCACCACCCTCATGCTGAACAACTTCTTCCTAACAGCCAATCTGAATCTACCCACTTCTAGTTTTGCTCCATTCCCCACAGTCCTATCACTACCTCACACCCTAAAAAGTCCCTCCTCAGATTTCCTGCAGCCCCCTTCTGACACTGGAAGGCCACTCCAAGGTCTCCTTGAAGCCTCCTCATCTTCAGACTGCACAGCCCCAACTCTCTCAGCCTGTCCTCACAGCAGATGAGCTCCAGCCCTCTGAGCATCCTCCTGGCCCTGCTCTGGACATTGCCAACTTGCTGGGGGGGTGTGGAAATCTTCACTTCCCCTGCAGCTGGTGCTGCTCCAATCCCTTTGGTGCTCCCTCCACTGCCCTCCTGACAGGTGTTTAAGGCCAGGTTGGATGAGACCTTGCACAACCTGGTCTAGAGGGAGGTGTCCCTGCCCATGGCAAGGGAGTTGGAACTGGATGATCTTTAAGATCCCTTCCAGCCAAAGCCATTCTGATTCTATGATTCCTCAGCCTGGCTAGCTGGATGCTGCCAGGGCTTGCCCAGCAGAGCTGGCCTGTACCCAGTCACAACTGCAGCCAGTGGTTCAGCTACCCTGGGAAGGAAAGAAAAGGCAGGGCATGATCTGGAGTGACTTGTGGCTGGCTGGCAAGCTGTGCTGTCAGCGCTGCCTTGGCTCTGATGTGCCATCTCCCCGAGGCTGTTGGGGAGCCTGGATTCAAATGCCTATTGTCTGTCCTTCAGCTGGGAGCAGAGCCAGGAGAGAGAGAGAGGCTCTGGCAGCATCCGATGCAGGGGGCAGATGCTAGGGGATGCAGACTCAGCTGGGAAGCGCTGGCGTTCCAGGGGAGCCGCAGAGGTTAAGTGCCCATGTGTTGGAATGTGTGCAGCAGGTCAAGAGAGGAATCCTGGGCTCCTGGGATTCCTGCTGGGCTTGGGGAAGCGTTCTTGGAAGGCAGCCCTTGCCACTGGGACAAGCCCCTGTGCAGCATCTGTGGGTTGTCCAGGTGAGGACTCTTCTGGGCCCCATTTCTTTGGGCATGGCTGGGGAGGGAGTGCCAGAGCTGATCTCCTGGGGGGGCCTTCAGAGGTGTGCAGTTGAGTTCAGCCTGGCTCCTCTCTCCTCCAGCCAGCTGCCAACTGCTGCAAGAAGGAGCTGAAGGCAGAGTATTCCCTGACCCTCCTGTGCTCTCCCTTCACCCCTGCCAGGGCAGGGCTTGGCCACAGGTTTGGAGCAGAGCTGGAAACTTGGCAGGGAGGCGAGGAGCAGAAAAGAGCCCAGCTTGCTCCTCTGTGCCTGGGCTGGCTTCTGTAACTGCTGTGGGGAGTGCAAATATGTTCCCAATCTGTTTGCTCCACTGACATGACTCCAAGCCACACAGGCAGCAGATACACTGCCCAAGAAGGGGCCATTGTTAGAGGAAGCTTCCTGACTGTGGCTCTGCTGTGAGCAGCCTTGTCTGTGCTCCATGCACTGCAGCCACAGCTTCATCCTGCTGTTGCTGCACAGTAGCACAGAGGAGCCAGGGGTTCACTCCTGGTTTACTCAGAGTTGTCCATCTGTGTGCCCTGATCTGGCCATGCCCATCTCTCTGGGTGGGAACTAAACCAAGCTGTGGATGGAAGAAGTGAGGAGCCCTGCTCCCCTCTGCACCACCCCAGAGCTTCAGTGGCACATGGCTAACTGCAGAGAGCAGGCTCTCTGCTGGAGGCTGAGCAGTGAGGAGCCAGGGGAGAGGAGTGATGGATGGATAGACAGAGATAAGGAAGAATAAGGGCCCCAAGAAAAGCAGAGAAGAGGAAGGGAGTTACCTCCTTCAGTTCCAGCAGCCAAGGCAGGGTTGTCCTCTCGGAGGTATTTCCTCAAGCTTTATCCAGTCTGATTTTAGTTGCAACTTTTATGAACAATAAAGGTTTCCACAGTTTCCCTTGGAGGAACTGGAATGGATCCAGCCAGATTTTAGTGCTGAGCAGCAGACTTTGTTATTAATGTCAGCTTAATCATTTCTTTCTATCTCCTGCCCACCTCTTTTGCCATTCATCCTCCTAAAAACCCAGAGGCAGCTCTCAAGACCAGTCCATCCCCTCTCTTCAGCTCCTCCTTGCAGCCTCCCCTGGCTTTTAGGGTCTGTGAGAGCATTCAGTGTGGGGTGGGGGGTGTCTGTCCCCCATGCCCAAGGAGGAGCATGGCAGTGTGATGTGTACAGCTCAGAGCCAGCAGTGAAACAGAGCTAAGCTGAACTGGGGACCAGGAGATGCTGCTGGGCCTGTGTCACTCTGGGAAAAGGGCCTCTGACCAGGACTCAACTGGGAGCATTCAGCTGAGAAAATTCTCTGCTAAAAATAGCAGCAGGAGATGTTTGAGGAGAAAAACAAGTCTGGGGCTGGGAGAAGTTAGTTCCCAGATACTCATCTAATGCAAATCTCCCAGGACAAGGCATCTTTTAACCCCTGCATGCTAAGGCTCATTTCTGACCCATTAAACAAGATTTACCTTGGTCAGGAGTCCAGGGTGGGACCAGGCAGAATGGCTTTGTCCCCACTTCTTGCCCTGCCATGGCATGGTGAGAACTCACCTGCAGTGCTGTGTCCAGCTATGGAGTCCCCAAGACAAGAGGGACATGGACCTGCTGGAGTGGGTCCAAAGGAGGCCACAAAGGTGATCAGAGGGCTGGAGAACCTCTGCTGTAGGGACAGGTTGGGAGAGTTGGGGCTGTGCAGCCTGGAGAAGGGAAGGCTCCAGGGGGACCTTAGAGCAGCATTTCAGTATCTGAAGGGGACCTACAGGAAGGCTGGTGAGGAGCTGCTTAGAAAGGCCTGTGGGGATAGGGTGAGGGCAATGGTTTGAAAGTGGAGCAGAGCAGATTTAGGTTGGACATTAGGAGGAAGCTCCTCACAGTGAGGGTGGTGAAGTCCTGGAACAGGTTGCTCAGAGATGTGGTTGAGGCCCCGTCCTTGGACACATTCAAGATCAGCCTGGCTGTGGCCTGATCTAGCTGGAGATGCTGACTGCAGTATGTTTGGACAAGATGACCTTTGAGGGTGCCTTCCAGCCTGATGCAATCTGTGAATTACTTTCTCCCCCTCTTCCCCTGCTGGTCTATGCCTGCATGTTCCTGAGATGCTCCATGTCAGCCTTTTCATCTTCACCAGGCTGCGACTCCATTTGGGCTCCCTTTCATTCCCCACATACTTCCTAAGAGCATCCCCTCCCCTGCAGCCTGCAGCACAGCTGCCTCTGCAGGGCTGCAGCCTGTGTTCAGCCCTGATGCCACTCAGGTAAGGCTCAGATCTGGCAGTGTGAGTCAGGGCTGCCCCTGCAACAACCTTCCCCTCGCTCACATCTTCGGGCTGGCACATGGCTCCCACAGCTTCCTGCTGAAAGCCTTTTTCTGCCTTGCAGATCCTCATCCTTTGTTCTGACAGAGCCACTGCAAAGCTTCCAAGCTGCCTGAGGAGAAGATGGTTCCAGCTGCCCAGCCTGGGGAGACAGCAGTGGTTCCACAGGCTCTGGGTCGAATGGGAAGCTTCTCCTCAGTGCCTGCAGCCTTCATTTGTACATATTTTGTACAACACATTAGCCAGACAATTGTCTTCCAGACCCCAGGCTAGAATTAAACACACAAAGAAAGACAAAAATGATACTGGAAAATTGGGGGGTGGGGTGGAAAAAAAA
This sequence comes from Semnornis frantzii, assembly GCA_013399775.1. Taxonomy (NCBI): domain Eukaryota; kingdom Metazoa; phylum Chordata; class Aves; order Piciformes; family Ramphastidae; genus Semnornis; species Semnornis frantzii. The sequence continues at coordinate 13,707 of VWYK01058159.1, read as the reverse complement.
AAAAAGGTTCTTAACAGGCAAGCTGCTTCCAGTCTTGTCAGAAATGATTTCTCTGCCTGCTTGCTCACGCCCTCTCCTGTTCCCTTCTCTAGCCTGCTCTTAGCTCTGATTCATAGCATGGGTTGGGTTGAAAGGGACCTCAAAGAGCATCCAGCTCCAACCCCTCTGCCATGGGTACCTCCCACCAGCACAGGCTGCTCAGGGTCTCATCCAACCTGGCCTTGAACACCTTCCTGGGCAACCTGTGCCAGTGTCTCACCACCCTCACTCTCTGTGCTCCACAACCTCCCTGGGCAACCTGTGCCAGTGTCTCCCCACCCTCACTCTCTGTGCTCCACAACCTCCCTGGACAACCTGTGCCAGTCTCTCCCCACCCTCACTCTCAAGAATTTCTTCCTCATCTCCACTCTCACTCTCCCCTCTCCCAGCTCAAAGCCATTGTCCCTCCTCCTGTCACTCCAAGCCCTTGTCAAAAGTCCCTCAGCTCCTCTGCAGCCCCACTCAGGTACTGGAATGCTGCTCTGAGGTCTCCCTGGAGCCTTCTCATCCCCAGGCTGAGCAGCCCCAACACTCTCAGCCTGTCCCCATGGGTAAGGTGCTCCAGCTTCTGATCATCTTCGTGGCCCTGTGCACCTACTCTGAGTTTCTGCATAGCCTCTCCTCTCATCCTGGTGGCCCAAGGCAAGGTCTAGGACACTCTCCTGCAGCAGCCCCCTCAGGTACTGGAAGGCTGCTCTAAGTTCTTCCTGGAGCCTTCTCTTCTCCAGGCTGCACACTCCCAGCTCTCAGCTTATCCCCATAGCAGAGGTCCTCCACTGCTGACTGCTCCTCTCTTCCCAGCTCCCATTTTCCCCAGGAAGATGACATGGCTGTTCCCTGATAAGCAGAACTTTGGCTCTGTGTTTTGTTGGTCAAGCTAGAGGCTGGAGGAGAAGGGAGGATCAGGAGATTAGAGTCACAGACAGAGGAATAGAGGATTATAGGCTAAAACCCTCTGAGTCTCTGTATTGATGGTTGGGACCCAGCCAGACACTAAGGAGCACTGCAAAGCCTGGTGCTGATAGCATATCCTCTTAGTTCCTGTCTTTGCAGTCCAGGCAGCTTTTGATATGTGTGTCCTCATCAGAAAGCAGGGTCAGGCAGGTACCAAGCATCCCAGCTCCTGCAGAAGTCAAATACCTGCTGAGATCAAGTCTGTGCCTTGGCTGGCTCTCAGCCTGGAAAATGTCACTTTGGCTTATGAGCTTCTCAGCAATCCTTGAGTCAAATTCCCACACAAGACAAAAATAAAGGAGCTTGCCCCCTTTTCCCTTTGCAGTTCAGTCTGCCTGCCTGATCCTGGCCAGAGATGCCTGCCATGTCTCACCAACCTGCCTCTGCCCTGGAGACTTCCCTTAGCATCTGTCTGCTGCAATGAGAGCCCTGCCAAGAGGAAGGGAGAGGGCAGGAGGAAGACCACTGCCCCCAGCTCCTACCACAGCTCTCTTCTGGTTCCCTCCCACTTGGCACTAATTTGGTATCAGCATCTGCCACTTTGGGGAGGAAAGGGACTTGCTGAAGTGAGAAGTAATGTGGGATGTGCCTGTGTGGCAGTTCTTGGGGGAACAATGGCAGGCAAGTGGGATAGGCAGGAAGGGTTGGTGGCAAACCTACCCCATGCAAACATTCCCACTTCTCCACAGCACTCCTGGCCTTTCCTTTTGCTCCTGGAAGGCAAAGGAGGTCAGAGTGGTCTATCTCCTGCCTTCTTTACCCTTCCTGTGACTTCCCATGCTTCAGGTTCTTTTTCCTTCCAGCCCCTGGAACCGTGGGTCTTGCCTGAACTGGAGGTGAGGCTGAGCTCCAAGGGGCTGAGCCTTACCTACAGCACTCTAAGGGATGAAAACAGTCATGGGGAAGCACTGCCTGTGAGAACCTCAGCAGCTGTATTCCTAAGGTTTTCAGCAGAGGTAGGATGAGCTGGAACCCCACCTGAGACCCCCTCCCATCCCACTTCCTGCGAGGGCAGTGTTTTTCTTGCTCCCTTTTGGCTGTGAGCCAGACCAGTTGGAAGATGGAATTACCCTCTCCAGTCGTTAATGAAAATGGCAAGGCCAGCACTCAGCACAGCCTGGCTGATGCATTCCCAGCCAAGGGATCTGTGGCTGTTTCCTTTTTGCCTTTCTTCTCTTCTGGCTTCTGCCAAAGACGTGGTGCAGATGCCATTAGAAGCTCTCCTGCCTAACAGCCTCCCCTCAGAGCCATGCAGCAGGGCTACCTGCCCCTGGTTTTGCCTCCTGGACAGTCCATATCTCAGGGCAAGCCCAAAGCATCTGTTTAAGGGGCTTGACCTCAGAGGCCAGCAGCAAGGCCAAAGGAATGATCAGGGCAGGACTTAATCCCCTGGTCAGTAGGATCTAATGCAAGGCAGAACCTTCAGGCCCTATTCCCTGATGCTTAACCAGGGAAAAATGAGTTTCAATTCAGCCTCACATTTCTTTTTCATGAAGGGAAAAGCAATTCAGGAGTGCAGGGGCTGGTAATAACAGCCTCTTCCATGCACAGCTTTCCTATTCATGTTCCCATTCTGTTCCCTCCCCATTCCTCTTCATCCCACATTTTGAGGGGCAGATTCTAACTCTTGCCATGTTTTCTTGGAGCTGAAACAGAGAAAGAGATGTAATCTGACAAGCTGGAAGCTCTCTAGCCCCTGCTGCTTCCATCTTAATCTCTCTCAAGTATTAGGTATTAGTCATCCACCCAAGTATTGCTTCCTTCCCATCCTGCACGTCCTCTGCAGGAGAAGAGCCAGGAGCCAGGGGCTGAGCCTGGCAGAACAGGAGAGCCAGGAGTAGATCATGCAGAGATTAAGAGGCTGGGCAAGGCATGAGCAGCAAAGCATTAACTGCCCATCTTCCCCTTGATGCCAGCAGCATGTAGACACCCCTGCAGAGCTGCCTCTTGGGCTCCTGAGCTATGTCTGCTTCACAGATTGCATCAGGTTGGAAGGGATCCTCAAAGGTCATCTTGTCCAACCCTCCCCTGCAGGCAGCAGGGACATCTCCAACTAGATAAGGACCTCTGCAAGTCTCATCTTGAATGTTTCCAGGGGCAGGGCTTCAACCACATCCCTGGACAACCTGTTCCAGTGTTTCACCACTCACTGTGAAGAAGTTTCTCCTGATGTCCAACCTAAATCTGTCCTGCTCCAGTTTCAAACCATTGCCCCTCGTCCTGCCACTCCCAGCCCTTGGAAACAGTCCCTCCCCAGCACTCCTGCAGGTGCCCTTCAGATGTTGAAATGATACTCTAATGTCTCCCAGGAATCTTCTCCAGACTGAACAGCCTGAACCCCCTCATCCTCTCCCCACAGGGGAGGTTCTCCAGCCCTCTGATCATCTTGGTGTCCTCCTCTGAACCCACTCCAGCAGGTCCATGTCCCTTTTGTGTTGGGGATCCATAGGTGGACAGAGCCCTGCAGGTGAGGTCTCAGCAGAGCAGAGCAGATGGCTTTTCATGCATCCCCATAAGATGGGCTGTGCTTCAGCCTGTTGTCAGCCAGCAGCTCAGCTCTGGCTCTCCTGAAGCATCTGTGCTCCCTTACAGATCACAGAACATTAGAGGTTGGAAGGGACCTCCAGAGATCATTGAACCCTTAGAGAAGAGCTTGAGAACCTGTTAGTGGACTAGCTCCAAGCTCAACATGTCCAGCCAAGAGCTCAGACCATGAGCAATCTTGAGCTCTTCTTGTTCAGACAGCTCTGCAGTGTGGCTCATGATGCCTCCTCCTCACGTGGACCCAGGTGGGTGGTGTGCAGATCTGATCCTGCCTGGCTTCTGTGAAGGTGCAGATAGGCAGACAGGCCTTAACATCCCATCTCTAACCACCCTGTGATGCCACCAGCAAAACAGCACCCAAGGGTTGTGAAATTCTCCCCTCCAGAAGCCCTGGAGATGGGGATCTGGGGATCAGTTGCAGTTGGTGATGAAACCAAGCTGTGGGAAGCCATCAGAGTGCCGTGTGGTCTTCAGCAGGCAACTCCTACACTGGCCTCCCTGCATGGGAGAGAGGAGCAGCATTTGTCTGCAGGAGGCTGCTCTGCAGAGAGGCTTTTGGCCTGAGAGGGCTCCATCTCTGCCCGAGAGGGCTCCATCTCTGCCCGAGAGGGCTCCATCTCTGCCTGAGAGCAAGGTGTGAGTGGCAGGAGGCTGGAGCCAGGCTCTGCTGGGTGATGCCCAATGCCAGCACAAGGGGCAATGGTGGAAGCTGAGGCAGAGCAAGTTTCCTATAAACATGAGAAGGAATTTTTTCCCTATGAGGGTGACAGAACCAGGGAACAGGCTGCCCAGGGGGATTGTGGAATCTCCCTCTCTGGAGATAGTCAGAATCTGCCTGGATGTGTTCCTGTGTGATCCTGCTCTGGCAAGGGTTGGACTGGCTGAGCTTTGGAGATCACTTCCAGCCCCTTCCATGCTGTGAGTCTGTGTTCCACTGCTGAGTGGGGCTGTGCAGGCTCTGTGCCTACCAATAGCTTTGCTGGCTGATGAGGAGGTGGAACAGTAAATCCTCCTGTCCAAAATGGGGAGAAAAAAGGAGAAAAAAAGAAAAAAAAAAAAAAAAGACTGTGTGCATGGCTTGGATGCTAATAGGCCTTCTCTGCAGCAAATGCAGGCAGGTCTTTAAGGTGCCAGTTTCAATCAGGAGGTTTCAATAGGTGCAGATTGGGTCCCAGAGCTGTGCATGCTCTGCTTACAAGCAGGCATCTCCTTGGAGTCTCTGCTGGGGAGCAGGAAGAGAGTGAAGGAAGAGCAAAAATCCCCAATTCTTGCATCTTCAGATGAACACAAAGAGAGTCACAAGACCCCCAGAATTGTTTCCATTGGAAAAGACCTCCAAGGTCATCCAGTCCAACCATCCAGCAACACCACCACAGCCATTAAACCATGTCCCAAAGTGCCATGGCCACAGGTTTCTTGAACACCCCAGGAATGGGGACTCCACCACCTGCCTGGGCAGCCTGTGCCAATCCCTGACCACTCTTGCAGCACAGAAACTGTTCCTCATCTCCAAACTAGGCACAAGTTGAGGCATTGCCTCTCATTCTACCACCTGGTACTAGGGAGAAGAGCCCAACTCCTACCTCACTCCTCGCAGGGAGCTGTAGAGAGCAATGAGGTCTCCTCTGAGCCTCCTCTTCTCCAGACTAAACCCCTCAAGCTCCCTCAGCTGCTCCTCCTCAGCCCTGTTCTCCAGCCCCTTCCCCAGCTTCGTTGCCCTTCTCAGGACAGATACTCAATGGTCTTCCACACAGCTTGGTCCTGTGGGGTCCTGGTCCTGTGGGGAGCACCAGAGACTCCCTTACTGCCAGCATTTCAGAACCCAGTGCCATCAGCCAGCTACCTAAGGGAGGAGAGAAGCCAAAGCCAGAAGCTTGTGCCAAACACTGCTCTGTACTGTCAGGTTTGCCTTCTCTAGGTTAATTCTGCTTCATGTTCCCTGCCCGGGCACCTCTCCTCTGTTGGTAGGTGTCTAGCAGAGAGCTGGCACCCTGCTCACTGAGCAGTACAAGCCATGCATCTAAAATAAGTCCTGCTGGTTTATGAGAGCTGGTAAAAATAAAGCCTCACTAGCACAAGCAGCTACAACAGCCCAGAGGATTTACGACTGAGTGGGTTTTTTCCAGGGTGGGCTGGCCACAGTCTGCTGATGGCCTTTTTAGAACTGTTATCAGCTCCCACACAGCCCAGGTCCATCTGTTACTTAATTTGAGCAGAGACACTCCTCAGCTTTTGTTCACTAATCTCTGGCTGCACATCTACATTGTTCTCCAGGAGGGCAGCCCACCTCTGAGTCAGGCTTGGCTGGAGGTGCCATGGAAAACTGGAATGAAAGGGAGGTGCACAGCTCCCTCTGGTTCCTGGGCCTGTGTGGTCCTCCTGCCTGCTCCCTTCTGTCAGCCCCAAAGGGCTTTTCACCTCCAGCTTGGATGCCAGAGCAAACCTACAGCCAACCCCTTGGACTGGAGGCAAGGGTTAAAAGTTTTACTCTCTACAACTCCCTCAAAGGAGGTTGGAGAGAGGTGGGGGTTGGTCTCCTCTCCCCAGCACCAGGTGACAGAACGAGAAGAAATGGCCTGAAATTGTGCCAGGGGAGGTTTAGGTTGGAGATGAGGAACAATTTCTTTGCTGCAAGAGTGGTCAGGGATTGGAACAGGCTGCCCAGGGAGGTGGTGGAGTTACTATCCCAAGAAACTTGTGGCCATGGCACTTTGGGACATGGCTTAATGGCCATGGTGGTGTTGGGTGGGTGGTTGGACTGGATGACCTTAGAGGTCTTTTCCAGCCAAAACAATTCTATGACTCTATTTATGCACTCTTTATAAAGTCAGCCTTTATATACCACAGGCACACTCAAGTCCCAAGACCTATCCCCAAAGCTCCAGGCAAAGGACAGTTGGACAATAAAAAAGAAACCCAAAAAAAGCCTTAGCAGTGGGTTAGGCATTTTTTGCCAACCCATCCCTGTGCCATGCCATGTTGCCTATCCACCACCACCTTGTATACACTGGCACCAGTTGTGTTATGGATTTGCAGTGGGATGCACTGGGGACAAGGAGGAGGGAGGGTAAAGAGGCTGAAGCACAGAGAGACAAAAGGGGGGGACCCCTCTTGGAGACCTGTGTGCAGTTGTGGAGCCCCCAGCACAGGAAGGACATGGAAGTGTTGGAGTCAGTGCAGGGGAGGCCAGCAAGATGCTGAGAGGGCTGCAGCAGCTCTGCTGTGAGGACAGGCTGAGAGAGTTGGGGCTCTGCAGCCTGGAGAAGAGAAGGCTTCCAGGAGAGTTTGGAGTGGCCTTGCAGGATCTGAAGGGGGCTGCAGGAAGGCTGGGGAGGGGACCTAGAGGAGGGCTGGGGAGGGACCATTGACAAAGTCTTGTAATGACAGGATAAGGAGGAATGGGTTTAAACTAGCAGTGGGGAGATTGAAACTGGATGTTAGGAGGAAGTTGTTTGCAGTGAGGGTGGTGAGACACTGGCACAGGTTGCCCAGGGAGGTTGTGGAGCACAGAATCTCCCAGTGTGATCTTTATTCTGTGCTCCACAACCTCCCTGGAGGTGTTCAGGACCAGGTTGGACGAGGCCTTAAGCGACCTGTCCTAGTGGGAGGTGTCCCTGGCTGTGTGGCACAGGAGGGTTGGAACTGGCTGAGGTCCCTTCCAACCTAAACCATTCTGAGAGGTGCAGATGCTGAGATGCTTCTGGAATTGGGGCTGATGGCAGTGTCCTCTGAATAAGCCAAGGGCAGAAACCTGACCTCTCCCTGCCCTGTCTGACCCAGTCCCCTGCAGTTGAGCGGCTTCCTCTGGAGCTGACTTCTCACACCTGTAGCAGTCAGCTTCCTCCCTGCTGCATGCACACTCCCAAGGCAGGGGCATCCAGGCTGCCCCTCAGACACAGCTCCTCTCCTGCCCACTGCTCTGCTCCTCTCACCTGCACTGTCCTTGTCACCAGTTCTTTAGCTGCTGCCAACAGTCCCGAGGAGGGATGCTCTAGGGAGCCCTGTCCAAAAGGGGCAGTCATCAGCCAGCTGGCATGCAGAGAGCTCAGCTGCTGTGTTTCTAACACCCAACAGCAGCTCCCTGGGTGCACAGAGCAAGCACCCAGAAAGCTGAGACGCCTCACAAGGCTGTGCGGCTCCCAGCGGCAGTCCCACATGGCTTGGATGCTGCTCTGAATTGCAAATCAAGCAAAGGCTGAGCGATGATGGACACCTCAAGCAAGGCATATTTTGGTTGCTTTAGTGGGCAGGTGTTTAAATACAGCTGCATGGCTTTGTACTGCATGTGCCTGACAGTGCATTAATTACCATCACCCTCTCGGGTAACTGCGGGAGCGGCAGCGCCGGACCCACTGCAGCACAGTGCTGGCACCAACTCAACTTGTCCTGTTTCCTGGTGACCCCTTTTTATTTTGCTTTGTCTGGATCCTTGCAACCTCAGGGCAAAGAAGAGACCATGCAGAATCACAGAAGGGTAGGGGTTGGAAGGGATCAGGCAGTCCACCCCCCCTCTCCCCGTGCCAAAGCAGCAGGTCGCACAAGAACGCATCCAGACAGGAAGACTTCACCTCCTCTTCAAATTTCTTCTGAGAGGCTTTCAATAGAGCCTGGGAAAGGAGGAGATGGAAGGTCAGGCTTGACTTCAAACCCTGCACAAAGAGGAGGTTTAACACAGTAGAGTTGTCTATAAAGCTGCAAATATCTTTCTGAAGCTACAGTTTCGGTGTAGCATTTTAAAGTGATTCAACTACCATGAGTCAGAGAGACAGGCATGGGCTGGAGCTCTTTAGCTAAAAGAAGTGCCATAAGAAGCCTGCTATAGGCTTCTCTGCCTTATCCTGGATTCTATTTTGGAGAACTGATGGCATTTGGGATTCAACCATATGTCTGGCTGAGCCTGCAGCACATACAGAGCTGGAAGGGACTGAGGGACTGTAGCCACACGCAGAGCTGGGAGGTGCTGCTGCTGTGGCATGGGTGACATGGGCATGGGAACATCTCTCTGGGGAGGACAGACTGACAGTTGGGCCTCAGCAGTGCTGAGGGGATCAATGCTGAGCAATACTTAAAGAGTGGCTGTCAGGAGGACAGGAAGATGGGACCAGGCTTTTTTTTTTTGCAGTGGTGCCAGTGCCAGGACCAACAGGTACTGGGCACAAAGCTGAGCCTAAGAAGTTGTGTCTAAAGATGAGGAGGAACTTCTTGAATTGAAGGGTGCTGGAGCAGGCTGCCCAGAGAGGTGGCAGAGCCTCCAACCCTGGAGCCAGTCAAACCCTGCCTGGATGTGTTCATAGACTCATAGAATGGGTTGGGTTGGAAGGGATCTTAAAGCTCATCCAGTCCCAAGCCCCTGCCATGGGCAGGGACACCTCCCACTAGCTCAGGTTGCTCAAGGCCTCATCCAGCCTGGTTCCTGTGTGACCTTCTGTAGGTGGTCCTGCCCGGGCAGGAGGTCCCTCCCAACCCCTAACATGCTGTGATGGATGCTGCTGTGGAAAGGACTCCATGGCTGTGCCAGGCTGCTCTGAGTGCTGAGGTCTTTGAAGTGGGATTTGCTCCATAACACAAAACCTTTTGCTGCCTGTTTGCACCGGGCTGAAAGAAGCCTAAAGGAACCCCTTTGGAAGGCTCCTTTTGGTGTGGTTGCCACCAGTGATCATTTTATAGACCAAACAAAGCCACCCTTCAGTGCAGTCACCAAACAACACTTGCAGGGAGATGTGTGCTGCCCTGGCTGCTTGAACAGGAGAGTGCTGACACCTGGGGCTGGTAGCTGATTCCCCCAGCCCCAGGCAGCCTGGTGAACAAGGAAAACCCCAAAGTAATGTTAACAAGGCTGCAAAGGTGTCCTGCTCCTGCTCCATGGTCACCCTCCATGGTTTGGTTTGCTCCCTCCAGAGCTTTCACCTTCTTGTAATTTAGAGCCTGCTGCCTGCAGCATTCTCCTGCCACACACAGAATGAACCTGGCCCAGCAGTGACTTCAGCAGCCACACTGATCTCTGCCCACAGTCAATAGAGGGAATAATGTCAGAACCTCTCACACAGTCTCTGAGGACTCAGCTTCTGCCTCAGATTTGCTGACACTCTGCTTGGTGCCTGAGGGATGGAGCTAAACCTCCTGTGGAAGAGCCTGCTGTGAGCAGCTAACTTGTGAGAAATGAGATGGGGCTGGGGTGAGATGGAGCCTCAGTGGCCTGGGGGGAAGTGTTGCTGGAGTCATAACTCCTTCAGAGCAACACAGCCCTGGGGGATTGCTGCCGCCTCCTTCAGCTGAGCTGATCCTGTAGCTGCAGCAGATGTACTTCAGGACCACATTACCATGTGGCTGGACACTGAATCACAGCCACATGCAGGTTGGCAAAGGCCCTCAGGAGCACCAAGCCCAACCTAGAACCCTACTCTACAAGATTCACCTTCAACCCTAGCCCCAAGCACCGCATCCAAACCATCCTTAAACACAGCCAGGCTTGGGGACTCCACCACCTCCCTGGGCAGCTCATTCCAGTCCCTGACCACTCTCTCCATGGAAAACGTTTTCCTAATGTCCAATCTAAACCCCCCCAGCCTCAGCTTAAGGCCATTCCCCCTTGTGCTGTCTCCAATAACCTGTGAGCCTCTCCACAATGTCCCTTCAGGTAGCTGTAAGCAGCAGCAATGAGGTCTCCCCTTAGCCTCCTTTTCCAAACCATCCCCAGCTCCCTCAGTCACTCATAAGATTTATTCTCTAAGCCCTTCACCAGCTTCATTGCCCTCATCTGGACACCACTGCTCTGAAGAAACATCTTCTGGAAGCACAACAAAATGCACAGCAACCCCCAAACTGCTGCAGAAGCTTCATGTAAGGAACAAGGAGCCCTTGGCCTCCTCATCTTCCTCCAGGCTTTGCCAAAAGGAACGTTTCTAGGATAGTACAGACCAGGTAGATGCTCTTCCAGCTGCCTTCTGTGGTTCTTCAGGTACTGTACAGGTCTCCAGAGCCATCTGCTAGTTCAGGTCTCAGAAGAAAGCTCTCATTTGCAGAAGGGGCTGTAAGGCAGGTCCCTGCTGCAGGAGGATGCTCTCTGAGGGAGGCAGAGCCTGCAGCTTGCCCCTTTTTCAGAACACATTATCAGAGCCACCTGTCCCCAGCAGGAAGCAAATCAGGGGCTGCATGGTTAGGCTGAGTGGTCAGAGCTGGGCTCTCAAGAGAAGCTGCCTTGGTTCTGGGAGCAGGAACCTCACAGCAGAAGCAATCAAATGGCTTCTCAGTATGGAGTCTGTAGTGAACTGCTGGAGTGGGTCCAGAAGAGGCTACAAAGCTGATCAGAGGGCTGGAGAACCTCCCATGGTGAGGACAGGAGAGAGTTGGGGCTGCTCAGCCTGGAGAAGAGAAGGTGAGGAGACCTCAGAGCAGCTTTCCATACCTGAAGGGGCTACAGGAGAGCTGGGGAGGGACTCCTGACAAGGGCTGAGAGTGACAGGGTGAGGGACAATGGCTTTGAGCTGGGAGAGGGGAGATGGAAAGTGGAGATGAGGAAGAAATTGTTGAGAGTGAAGGTGGGGAGAGACTGACACAGGTTGCCCAGGGAGGCTGTGGATGTCCTTTCCCTGGAGGTGTCCAAGGCCAGTCTGGATGAGGCCTTGAGCAACCTGTGCTGATGGGAGGTGTCCCTGGGCATGGCAGGGAGTTGGCACTGGATGAGCTTTAAGGTCCTTTCCAACCCAAAGCATTCTGTGAAGCTCTGAAAATGGAATCATAGACTCAAGCAGGTGGGAAGAGAGCTCCAAGCTCAGCCAGCCCAACCTAGCACCCAGCCCGAGCCAATCAACCAGACCATGGCACGAAGTGCCCCATCCAGGCTTTGCTTCAACACCTCCAGGGATGGGCACTGCACCACCTCCCTGGGCAGCCCATCCCAATGCCAATCTCTCTGTCTGGCAAGAACTTCTTACTAACATCCAGCCCAGGCCTCCCCTGGCACAGCTTGAGGCTGTGTCCCCTCCTTCTGTTGCTGGTTGCCTATGAAGTGCCTGACACTGGTGCTGGAAACTTGTCTAGAGCATTGGAAAGGATTTCCCCAGGACTGTTTCTTGTCTTCTGCTCAGTGGCTCCTTCTAATGTGCTGGGATCAGTGACATCTGTGCTCAGCAAGCATCAGAAGCCCAGGCAGATGTCCTGAGAGGATGGACAGAGGAGGAGGAATGTGTCAGTGTCTCATGGCATAATTACCTTTTTCTCTAGGTCTGGAGGCACCAGGCCTGTCTCATAGCAGACTTGTAGAAGTTATTTGTGGGACCTGGAGCATCTGAGGAGGGGAGTCTGAGACATGTGGGGCTGTGGAGCCTGGAGTAGAGCAGCCTGAGAAGGGTTTTCTCAATGCTGAGCAAGAGCTTAAGGTGTAGGGCAGAAGGATGGGGCTGGGCTCTTCTCAGTGGTGCCCAGTGCCAGGACCAGGGGCACCACAAACTGGGACCCAGGAGGTTTCACTTGAACTTAAGGAGAATCTTCCTTACTGTGAGGGTGCTGCAGCCCTGGAGGTTGTGGAGCCTCCTTCTCTGCAGACTTTCAAAACCCATCTGGGTGCTTTCTGGTGCAACCTGCTCTGGGTGCACCTTCTTTGGCAGGGGGATTTGGGTTGGTGATCACCAGAGGTGGCTTCCAACCCCTCCCATTCTGTGATTCTGTGGTTGCTTACACCACCTCCTGACTGAAACAAGCCAGGACTGGAGCACCTCCCTCGACCTGCTGAGAACCAGCTCTGGCAGTGGCATTCTCCTGGCTCTCCAAAGTAAAGCAGGAGCAGGGTGAGCTCACTGCACTGCCCCATTACTCATTTCAGCTCAGGACTTCTCCCAGGCAGCTCCACTCCAGGCCAGTTCAGTGTTGGATTTCTCCCAAAGGCTGCATGAATATCTCCAGTGCAGAAGGGGAAGGGTGGAAAGGTCCTGCTAAGCAGTTGTGGCTGGGCCAACTATGAGTTTGCATCAGCTGGTAGCTTTATTTTTTGTGAGTAACAACTGTTTTGCACACAAAAGGCAGCTCTTAAACCTTGCCAGACTCCAGCTCTTTCCTCTCTCTCTCCTGCATTCTTTGGGGGAGAAGCAGTGGGAGCTGAAGTGCTGAGGAATGCTTCAGCATCCAGCAAACAATGAGGGCTAAGAGTTGGCAGGGAGCATTTCCTAAGTGCTGAAAGGATTTTAGGTGTTCCAGGCCCTTCAGCTTTCAGTGGGAGAAACTTTGCAGCTCTAGGGTGGTTCTCAGACTGCTACCCTGCAGTCTGATCCACTCCACCAGTGGAATTTTGCCCATGCATTGTCAGATTCTCTCTGTCCCAAAGCTTCCCACAGAGGAGTTTGCAGCTGTCTGTCATGATGCTGAAGAGCTTTTCCTTCTCCATAGCTCCCTTCCAGCTGCCTTTTCTGCTAGGAGAGAGAACCAAACCTCAGGGTAGTCACAGATTCATAGAATGGGAAGGTTGGAAGGGACCTCAAGGATCATCCAGTTCCAAGCCCCTGCCATAGGCAGGGACACCTCCCACTAGCACAGGGCACTCAAGGCCTCATCCAACCTGGTCCTGAACACCTCCAGGGAGCTTGTGGAGCACAGAATCACCCAACGTGATCTTTGATCACATTCTGTGCTACACACCCTCCCTGGGTAACCTGTGCCAGTGTCTCACCACCCTCACTGCAAACAACTTCTTCCTAACATCACAACTCCTAAATACACTCAGGGCTGCTGGACTTGGGTGCATTAGGAGCAGGTTTTTATCTGGGGAAGTCAATCCTGGTGGCTGGCTGAGAAGAGTTCTCAGCAGGCAGCATGTTCCTAGCTGGGTGACTTCTGAGCTCTGCTATTTTTTTATTCCCTTCTGTTTGTTTTTTTCCAGGCTGCAGGCTCTTGGCTGTGGAGCTGACATCCAGCAACACCAAACCTGTGGTGCAGGAATTCCAGAGTGAGTGCTGTGGGGGGAAAAAAACCCCCAAAGACTGGCTTATTGTGCCCAAAAAGGGGGAAAAATTCATGCTTATTGTGCCCAAAAAGGGGGAAAATAATGCATATTGTGCCCCAAAAGGGGGAAAATCATACTTATTGTGCCCCAAAAGGGGAAGATAATGCTGCTTGTGCCCAAAAGGGGAAAAATCATGCTCATTGTGCCCAAAACTGGGAAAAATCATGCTTATTGTG
>VWYK01058153.1:0-11563 GCA_013399775.1 Semnornis frantzii | reverse complement strand
TCCAATGTCCATGGGAGCTACCCAGAGCCTATTTCAATATTTAGCTTATTTAAAAGTCCCTGATACATACATTCTTTCAATATTGTTTTAATGCATGCATTTCAGTGGAAGTGGTTAGGCTCACATGCTAAATCAACAGTTTACAGCCTCAAGGGCCTCACTGGAAGCTCACCAAGTGCCTGAGGGCTGTAGCTGATTTGCATATATATTTACATGAATGTACATCCTGTTGTGTTTGAAATATTACAGATCCGACATTATTTCCTCTGCATGCTCAGTTTTGAGACTTTTTGTGATGAAAATTTCTCTTCGAATGCACTGGTAGCTGTTAGTTCTCCCCATTAACATCCCTATTAGGATGAGGGGGTGTGCTCTTCTCTCCTTTAATAAAATCCAGTGCAGGCATGAAAGCAGAATACAAATAAAGGTGGAAAATATTCTTTCTATGTGTACTATCTTTAACAAGCAATATTCTCAGCTCTTCCAACTCAGTGTTACTCTCTCTTGTGCACAACCATGCTAATTTGCACCTACTGAAGATGAAACCATAGCTGGAGGCCCAGGGGATGGTGGTCTGACCTGAGACCTGGGACTATGCAATGTCCTTAATCCATATGAATGATTGCTTTTCTGTGCTGATTGATGGATATTGTGAACAAGGCATGAAGGTCACGAGCTACTGTACCATCCAGTGTGATTCTGACGTGTCCTGTCATTGCCCATTGGCAGAATGACCTTGTTGTACAACCCTGCATCTATGCATCCATACTCCTAACAGCTAATTAAGAGATGTTTTCAAGGGTGGGTAGATGGGAGAGAGCTCTGCACAGCACAGATTTCCTTCATCTTTTCGGTGTAATGCAGTTGGGAGATGGCAGTATGTTCCTGCTCAAATTACTCCAATTCCTGTTTGCTAGACGCAAACCACCACTTTCACTAATGATCCGGAGTCACAGAATCATAGAATTGTTCAGATTGGAAGAGGCCTTTTGGACCAAGTCCAACTGCTTGCCTAGAGCTCACAATCCCACCACTGCTGCTAACCTGTTAGCACTAAGCCACTTCCATCAGCACCAGATCCATGCATGTTTTAAATCCCTCCAGGGAGATGGTGACTTCATCAGCTCTCTGGGCACCCTGTTCCAGTGCCTGAGAACCATTTCTGGGAAGAAACTTTTCCTCACATCTGAATTGAATCTCTTATCCTGTCCTTAGTTGCATGTGAGAAGAGACCAACGCCAGCTGGCTCCAATATCCTTTGAGGCAGTTGTGGAGGATGATGAGGTCTCCTCTCAGCCTCCTCTCCTGAAGGCTAAACAACTCCAGTTCCCTCCTCACTTCTTATAAATCTTATGTTCAAGGCCCTTCACCGTCTTGGTTGCTCTTTTATGGATATGCTCAAGCACCTCTATGTCCTTCTTGGAGTTGAGGGGCCCAAAACCGAACACAAAACCACTAAGTCCAAACACGTACAGAATGCAAAAGAAACACAGTAGTCTCATGGCAAATTAAACATTATTGAGTATTCTCACTGCATTCTGCAAAAGGATAAACACAGTTAGGCAAGACCACCACTGCTGGTTCATCAAGTAGCAGACACCTTCTTCCATTCCAGCCTACAGTATCCGGAGCAAGTGCAGAGGAGGATAACGAGGCTGACGTAGGGCCTGGAGAACAAACCTTGTGAAGAAAACTGAAGCTGGGGCTATTTAGTTTGAGGAAAAGGAGGCTAAAGGGAGACTTTATCACTCTCTACAACTACCTGAAAAGATGTTGCGATGAGGTTGGTGCTGGTCTCTTTTCACAGGTAATTAGTGGTAGAACAAGAGGGAATGGCCTCAAACTGCAACAGGGGAGGTTTGGGCTAGGCATTAGGAAAAACTTTTCCACGGGAAGTGGTCAGACATTGGAACAAGCTGGTCACCATCCCTCAACGTGTTTAAAGGTTGTTTAGATGTGGTGCTTGGGGATATGGTTTAGGGGTGAGCTTTGTAGAGCAGGGTTAATGGTTGGTCTTGATCATCCCAGGTGTCTCTTCCAGCTTGAATGTTTCTATGATTCTACGATCCTTCAAAGGAGCTGGGGCAGGAGAATGCTGTGTAGGTGCCATCTCAGGGTCCAAAAAGCCACAGCTCAATGAGGGAACAGGAGGCAACTGAAGAACAGATGCATAAATCGAATTTCCGACCAGCAATTTGCAGCCAGATTACAGCCCATTTATTCCAAGTGAGAAAGAATAAACATCCTGGAGAACATGCCCTCTAATTTCAATTAAATTTTATTGTGTAATTTGCTTTTCTTTCTTTCCCAAAACCACTTTTTTGTTTGTTTGTTCGTTTTGTTTGGGGATTTTTTTGCTATGGGAGATTTAAGCATTTTGTTGCCTCTAAAAACTTTAGATTTCAAATAGTTTGTAAGAACAGGGCTCTCTGGTGATAGTAAGTGTATCTGATTACCTATAATTAACCTATGAATGACTCATGGTGGGCTGTTAGAGAGGAAACTTAAGTGTAATGAAATTAGTTTCTGACTCAAAACTGAGACAGAAATGCTGACAGGTTTTTTGTTTCTTTGTTTTGTCTGAAAAAGCTTTCTTGCTTCATTTTCCTCCTTTCATACCTCATACTTGAATGTGATTTTCTGTGGGTGCAAGTAATTGCTGCAATCAAAAGAAATGCTGCCACGATATAAAGCCTCAAGCCTTTGTCAGATTTCTGCCAAATTCTAGATGTGGGGGTTTCACAGTTTTGTACAAACAGCTACATTTCTGACACTTCTGAAATCTGGAGCTTGAACCCTTCTTGCCCTCAATTTCTCCATTCGGTTTGTAGGGAGGTTTTAAGATTTATAGCTGAGAAATCTTGTAAATGATCAGAACTTGGTATCCTGGCCAGAGCTAGACCAGTACTAATTCCATTCAGTGCTATGACCTCCCAGTTCAGAAAGTGCTCCCTGAAGCACTTTCTGAAGTTCAGGATAGGTTTGCAATGCCAGGGGCTGCTTCTAGCAGGGAGAAGCTGATGGGCAGAGTTCCTGCCAAGGTCGGGGCTGCAGAAAGGCTCTGCCTGAGGCTTGCTTCTCTGCAGACCAAGGACACTGCCTCAGCTTGTGCCCCACCTTGGAGAACAGGAAGGTAGAGACTGCGCCTGCAGAGAGGAGCAGACAAGAGAAGTGACACTCAACTGCCCAACAAGGGATTGTATTGCGTGGATGGCATCTTCAGAAGAAAGCTGAGAGATCATCAGGGCCAAGCCTCTTCTTCACTGGCTGATGTTCCAGGGGGACTCTGTTCTGTCTTTAATCTTCAGCCGTGTGTTCCAGAATGCAGTTGCGGAATCTGATTCCAATCTGCTGCTGAATCCAGTCTGGGACTTCCCCTGTGCCAATGGTGATGTCATCGCCATTGGGGTTTGGGTTCCATATCGGTTTGTGTCACTTTGTCTCTATTTCATTGGATTGTTCTTTCCACATCAGATAGTTTAGTGTCTTTTCCATCCCATCAGTCTCTCTCTCTTCTTCCCTTTCTCTTCCGTTTGGGAAGGCAGAATGCTTCATGGAGAGCACCTAGTGGTTGGCCCAGCCCCGACCCCTGCCACTTGGGAAGCTCAAAAGATTGTCTTGCAAGAGTTGTAAGCTGTAAAATTAGAAACAGTGCCTCCAAAAGACCTTTAATACCAGGTATTCCTTGACTCCTTTATATAGATTAGGTGGTTAATGTAAGTTTAACTAGACAGAACTAAGGGACTACAAGATGGAATTCATTGTACCTTACTAAAATGTGTGGGTTTCCCATTTTGTAGGAATGGTGACACCAAACACATCAAGGAATAGCTACAGTACAGGTCCATTCTGAAATTCCAAGTTTTCCGCTCTGTTGGGATATCAAAATGCCTTCACGCAAGACCAAAGACACATTTTCCAAGGGAGAAATTAAAAATTAAGGTTTCCAGAAAATAGATGGAAATTGTGCTCCCAAATATTTGCTGTTGTCAACTCCCATAGCACCTCTGTGAGAATTGAACACTTTTTATGGATATTTTGAAAATCATATTCATTACAAAGCATCACCAAATCAGGTATAAGGTGTCTAAGTATGGAATTTTAAATTTAAATGCAGGTCATTGCCTAACCTTTCCAGAGGAATTAAGAGCTGAAATCAGGTATCTAGCTTCTGCTGCATTTTGAAGATCACCTGGCTACTAAGGGTTCTTGTAGTACAGGGGCTCATAGTACTAAGATAAGGGCAGATTTAGACTGGCTATCAGGAAGAAATTCTTTCCAGCGAGGGTGGTGAGACACTGGAACAAGTTCCCCAGGGATGTTGTAGATGTGCACTCCCTGGAGATGTTCAAGGCCAGGCTGGATGAGGTCTTTGAGAAATCTGGTCTAATTGAAAGTGTTTCTGCCTGTGGCAGGGGGACTGAAACTAGATGTTCTTTAAGATCTCTTCCAATCCAAATCTCTCTATGATTCTCTCATTCTGTGGATTTGGATAAGCAAGTTTAAAGAGACGTTATCAAAACGTTGATACTGTGGTCTCTGAGCCCACTTCACAATGCGGATCACAGAGACTGTGAGCTAACATGATGCTAATATCAATAAAATGTGGAACATAGGAGATGACCTGAGTGTTGTAACAGTATCGTGTCCAAGCAAACACACCATGTTTCCCAACAGGGTTTATTATTATTATTATTATTATTATAGCTACATCCTTTCTCTTTCTGAATTTAGGCTGGTTTCAGATAGCTAAAATGTCTCTGTACCATACCCTGCTGAAGAATATCCATGCTTGTCTTGTTATAAAACTGAAATGCATTTATGTCTGAGAGATGTGGAGAAGATCTTTGGATCAAATTCATCTCAGGTGTAATGAAATCTTGTGACTGCTCTGTGTGGGCCATTAACTAATTCTAGGAACACACCAGGTGCAAAGGTTAGGGATTTATTTCCATATCTTCTTGAGGAATATAAGGTGATGATATTAAAAACAACTTTAATTCATTTGGACAGTTGAGTTTTAATTAAATTGAAACTCCAGGGCTGCTTTCTCTGAAAGGTAACATAGAGGTCAGCTCTTCAGCTGGTGTAAAGCTGTACAATTCCTTTCAGAATCTAGCCCTCACTCTTTCAGGGAGTGAGAGAAAAGGGGGGGAAAAAGCAAGTAATGCAATAACGTGTTTTACTAAGCGCTCTCGGAATGCATACTCAGCAGCATAATTGACACGATACATCACAGCAGCTGCAGCATGACACTTGTAAAAGGATGTGTTTTAGCAACCTCTAATCCAAACTCCTCTCTCTCATTATATTTTCAGTAGTGTGTGTAGAGGAGTAATGAGTGCACAGAGTTACAACATCACCAGAGAGTTGGTAACACAGCAGGAAATGCTTGGGAAGCAGCAAAAACAGCACACAATGGAGATGTGAGGATATGTGTTTTGGAAAAACTTTAGATATCTATTCTTTTCTTTAAAAAAAAAACAAACCCACACCTCAAAGCAACAGCAAAGAGGGATAGATTGTTCCACATGATAGAGCTTAAGAAACTGAAGGGCTTTGTTATATCAGTGATGGAGTTTAGTCTAGAGAGAAGGGTAAAAATATCCCAAGAAGATAAAGACTGCCAAAACCTAAGCAGGTTATAAATATATATATGTAAATAAGAGACCTTAACAGCACTGACACAACACTTACTATCACAGTTGTCAAAAACTTATAAACAATTCATACTACAGTTTCTTAAATGTTTCATATTCTTTTGTTGTTGTTGTTGTTTTCTCTTTCAAACTGAAACTAAAGTAAATACATCCAGAAAACAGAGAAGGGTCACAGTCCTGTGAGATCCACAGTGACCATGTTGAAAAATGCAGTCAAAACAGAACATACCATCATTCATTTGGAGGCACACAGTTGTGTATGGATTTTAATTCAGTCTTTAGCCTGGCTTTGCAGTGGCTTGTTTATGGGTTGAGAAACTTACTTTAGCAGTCTTCAGCGAATGGAGAGTCCTTCACACTCTAACCGACAGCTACTGCCCATGAGCAGGTCAGAAAATGTCAAGCAAGAGAACTCAAATCCACAGAACATTTTCCTACCTCTGAAATCTAAGGAATATGAGACAGCATACAATATGTATGAATCCAGGATCACACTTGATGTGGCCCTAGGCAGCCTGCTCTAGTTGGAAGTGTCCCTACTGAGTGCAGTGGGGTTTGGACAAGATGACCTTTGAGGATCTCTTCCTACACAATGCAATCTGTGACACTGTGACATGAAGGTCAGATTGGTTGGGGCCTTGAGCAGGCTGGTCTAGTGGAAGGTGTCCCTGTCCATGGTAGGGGGATGGAACTAGATGATCTTTAATGTCCTTTCCAACTCAAACCATTCTGTGATTCTATGATTTTATGATTAGGAAGAGAATCTCAGGTAGAGACTCAGAGCCAAATGAATTAAGCTTAGGGATTAATAAAAAGCCATTGAAAGGTTTCAGTGTTCATATTATCTTTGCTATAGAATTCACACCCATACACAGTGAGGAAGAGTCATGCAGTATCTAGTCACACACTGCATGATGGTACTCATCTACTGCAGCAGTATTTGGAAACAGATTCAGGTCTCAGGTGTTCTTTCTGTGTCTTTTCATATGTCTGTGGGATTTAAAGTGGAAGATTTGCTTTCATAGACTCTTCATTTGGAACATCTGATGAGGATTTAACAATGAAATTTTAGATCAGTTCTAACTGCTAGCTCTATAGGCAAGCCCTCAAATATTCAGGAAAGAATCTGAAAATCAGTAGCATAAAAAAGAAGAGTTTTGCAAAACTCCACATTGTGAGTTGAGAGTACCAATGAGACAGAAAGGGCAAATGTGTTGAAATCATTTACCAGAGGGAATAAATGGGTGGGAAGTAATGAGGATACAGCCTAAAAATAAATGCC
The DNA here is from genome assembly GCA_013399775.1 of Semnornis frantzii. Classification (NCBI taxonomy): domain Eukaryota; kingdom Metazoa; phylum Chordata; class Aves; order Piciformes; family Ramphastidae; genus Semnornis; species Semnornis frantzii. The sequence goes on along the minus strand of VWYK01058153.1, from coordinate 4,621 downwards.
TAAAAACACATATGTGACCCAGGCAGCCAGTAATGTGATTTCTTTTGAGTAGTTGGAATGACAGCCCCATCAGAGGCAGTTTGAGTGGAGTGTGGTAAAATCAAGTGGACATGTAAAACGTCCTACTGCAGATGTCATGTAAGTGAGGTGCAGAGCATTAGGAATTGCAGTGCTATGGAGGGCAAAAATAAATCAGTTTACATACTCTCCAGAGGAGGAAATAGAAGAGGTGGAAATAGCTTGAAATAGTAAATTTTTAGAGATATTGCCAAAAAAGAATATTGCAATTAAGTTTTAGAATTGCAGAGAAATATATAATCAGCAGCAAGATCTCTACTGAAAATCTGGTTCTTAACCTGCCCTTATCACTTCAATTTTCGAGCTTAAATACTTTGAATCATTTTAATGTTATTTTTAGGTCCTAATGTAAATCTTCAACATTTATTTCCTTTAGCACAACTTTGTTGTTTTTTCTTTTAAAATATAATATGTGTATTTCTTTTTTTGTTTAATTGATCACATTAAAGGCAAAACATTTCCCAAATCTCCAAAGATAAATTTTATGTTCACCTAGCTTTTCTTTTTTCCTGACACTCTACAGAAATGATCCAGGAAGGATTCTATATTTTTATTCATACTTTCCCAACCTAAGAAAATGATTTTCCTTCCAACTAGCCGAATCATGCTGGTTTCTCAAAACTAATAGGGACATAGTGAAAAATCCCAGTAGCCTCAGCAGTGCATGTTGGAACTGAGCCACAAAGACATAAATCCTATTCCTAAGACTCCTTTGTAGCCCTTGCATGGGATTTTTCAGTGGGGCTAAACGTAGGCAGATGCTCTCCCTTTACTGTACACACGCCAAAACTCCTTTAGAGCTTTCTTTCCTTTATATGGTAATGGAGTTATGTTTGGAAATGCATAGAAGGTTGGGATTGGGGCTTTACTTCTGTAGGTTTCTTTGTTTTTTCTTTCTGCAGACACCTCGAGATTTTTATGAGCATGAAATATTGTTTTAATTTGTATCCGTGCTATCCTTTTTGTTTCTAATTTTATCTTCTAAAGAAAATATATAGATTTCATTTATTGTTAGTTGCTCAATTGCCTCTTTAGGCAATAAAAGTTGTTAAAAAAAATTAATATTCATTAAACAAGATGTGGGCAAGCAGAAGTATCCAAATGTAAACTGAAACAAAATACTCAGTCTTTATTATATTTTCGCTAAGTCTATTACTTCTCCATAAGACAACTTCATTCTCATTTACTCCTCAAGACTAATTAAAAGAGAGAGCTTGCTCTTTCCAAGACAAGGCCTATCCTTATTCTTTCTGTGAGACAGACACAGCCTTGATTTCTGAAAATGCAGGCAGCGAAGGCTCTGGTGCTCCTGCCCTGGGACAGCTTTTCCAAGAACCTCATTTAGTATCACAGAATGGTTTGGATTGGAAGGATCCTTAAAGATCATCTACTTCAAACCCCTCTGTCATGGGCAGGGACACCTTTTCCATTGTTTTACATAAGGATGCATGCGAACAGAGCATCTGACATGCAGTGCATTAAAAATGTCCTTGAAAAGGGCAAATCGTGGCTGTGATGCCAGAACTGTCAAAGCTGCTAGTGAGTTCAACTGAGAGTAAATCCTCACTTTCAATTTCCATAGCCCTAGGAGTGTTGCAGAGTCTGCATTAACATTACACTATAAAAAGTAATCAATTTCCTTTCCCTACCTGACCACTATCTTTAGAAGTTAGTTCAACCTCTGTATTTCCTGCTAGTTAGAGCTGAGACATTCCTGGTTGTCTTGGGTTTTGTCAAGGGTCAGGGCTGGGCCAGCCACTGGGTGGGTGCTGGAAGGTCTCCATGAACACCTCTGCCTTCCCAAAGGGACAAATCTGACAGGCTAGGAAACAACCCAGCTCAGATGAAAAGAACAAACCAATGGAACAGAGAAAAACAGACACAAACCAATATGGAACCCAACTCCTGATAGCAGTGAAAGCAGCATTGGCATAACTGGTGCTGGGGGCAGGCACTGGGGAAGTTCTGGACTGGACTCAGCAACAGACGAAAATCAGATCCAGGAGTCATGTTCTGGAATTGAATTCAGAAATACATGAATAAGGATTGAAGCAAGAAGGGACAGAGTCTTCCTGGGACATTGACTGTTGAAGAAGAGGTTTGACTCTGGTGTCAGCTTTCTCCTGAAGATGCCATCCATGGGATGCAATTTCTTGTTGGGCAGTTGAGGATCATCTGTCCTGTCCAATCCTCCCCACAGGTGTCAGCTCTGCCTTCCTGTCTCCCAAGGTGGGGCACAAACTGTGATGGTGTCCTTGGTGTGCAGAGGAGCAAGTCTAAGGCAAAGCCTTTCTGCAGCCCAGCCCTTGGAAGAAACTCTGCCTGTCAGCTTCTCCCTGCTAGAAGCAGCCCCTGGCCTTGCAAACCTATCCTGAGCTTCAGAAAGTGCCTCTCTGACCTGAGAAGTCAAATCCCTCAAAAGGATGAGATTTGTTCTAGCTTATAAAGGACAGATGTTTGTCTCATTTTTCCAGCATTCTTGTGGATTCTCCTGGGATTTACATACAGTAAACTGCTCCCTGTGAAGGCAGGGAATAGACCTTTATAGGTAGACTACCGCTCCCTATGAGATGAACCTAAACACCCTTAAAATAATCATAATGTTCTTAAGAAATTTAACCTCAGAGCAGAATTCAAATGTTTTGAGTTCATTTCCAGTTCCCAGAATACTCTGCTTTCCTTGGCATTTAATGCTTTGTGTGGGGACATTACATTTGCATTCCATTCTTGCCGTAATGTGGAAGTTTGGTTCACAGTAAATTCCTCAGCGTGTAGAAACAAAGTAGAATGATTGGGGGGATTACAGTGATGTCTTCAGAAACTTCATTGTTGCATTCAATGAAACTGAAAGTAATCTCCTTGTCCAAAAACTTGAAAGAACATTTTATTCCACTTTTAACAAAACTAATGGAATTCTTAAAAATTATTTGACATGCAGAATAATCAAATTTAGTGTTTCTGTTCCATATTGCAACAGTGGATAAGAGAAAGGTAATGTGGAAGCGATTCCAGGTCTCTCGAGTTAGGGGTCTCTTCAAATTAAGTCAGTACTGCTGCTGTAAAACGTGTTGAAAATGTTCCATGCCTGGGAGACATTGTTTTAGAGTGCTAGTAATTAAAACAAAAGTACAATTGAAAACATTCATCCAGCCCCGGACATTGCGGGTGCTCTTGGTTGGTCTGTACCTCCTTCAGAAATGTTCGTCTAGCTGGTAGCATGGAAAGTGTCAGTGCTTGGAGCATTCAGAAGATTTGATTCATTTAATTACACACTAATTAGTGGGAGTCCTTTAATATGCTCAATGACACAAGTAGGGCAGCAGCTATTGTGTAGTAAAGGCAAGTGCTGAAAGAAAGGTGCTTTTATGAAAAACTGTTGAGCCTGGGGGAAAAAAATAAAGGAAGTTGGCAGGAGATCCACTTCTAAATAGAAAGTACATTTAGTTCCTATTCATTTGATCAACTTTTTTTAAGGTGAAATGAGCATTGGCTGCAGAATGTGCAGTGATGAGTGCATGTGGGAACACAGGCTGGAAGACAAGTCCTAAAGGTGAGGTTGATAGGAGAATCGTACAGCAGAATCCCAAATATTTCAGAATGTCTCCTCTCCACACTTGTGACCTTTCCTCTGCCTGCACCAATTGTTCAGAAGAGACCTTCTTCCATGAGTAGTCATCTATATGTAATGAGTTTGCTCTAAATCATTATTTTAATGTTTAAAATATTAAAGAAGTTTGTACGAATACGAATGCAGCTGCCTGTTTTGAAGTGACTAGCATTGTCTCCTTCTCCTTTGTGTTGGATTAGTTATCTTCCTTAGAAACCAAATACATTTTCAGGGTCTTGCTGAAGAGGATGGTCCTTTATGCAAGACCACACCAATTCTGCATGGGCATGTAGTTAAGAATATTAGCTACGTGCGTTTAAAAAAGATGCACCAGGAACAAAACCCCAGCAGAAAGATATTTCCCTTCTATTAGGGAAGTCTACCATAAGCTTAATTATCCTGGAAAAAAAAAAAACAAAAAACAAAAAACAAAACCATGCTGTTTCCCAGGGTAATGCTACCCACGGATATCACAAGAATTCAGCCCTGCTTAAGTGCTAGGAGGTATGTTCTCAGTGCACTTGTAATCGGGTCGTTATCACCATGGTTATGAGATTTAACTGACTGAAAACTGTAGGCATTTGTCTCATTAATGCCGAATGTTAGAATTTATTTCTGGGAACTGAAAGCCCTGCTGCCCAGGGAAACCTGCTCTGTGATAATCTTTGAAAACAAGGCGCTTGAGAATAGGCTGCTTGGTCTGTCAGATGGCTTCACACATACTTTGTTACTGGTTCTTAGCAGGGTTGGTTATTAAATGACTTCGTTCTGCAGCATTTTGCTTTGCAAGTTAGTGGTTGGTGTGGCCTGCAGGTCTAGCTCCTACAAAACAAGCATGTGGTTGTGATGCTGTTTGCTCTTAGCATACTCTGCCTTGATATTCTAAATTCCCTTTCCTCTACTTGGATTATCTTTTATTATCATAGAATCATAGAG